>BJKM01000989.1:0-135648 GCA_015082035.1 Chaenogobius annularis | reverse complement strand
AAAGCAGGACTAAACGACTAAACATGACTAAAGCAGACCTAAAGGCGAGACAAAGCAGACAAAGCAGCGTCTAAAGCAGGTCTAAAGCAGGACTAAAGCAGTCTAAAGCAGGACTAAAAGCAGGACTAAAGCAGTCTAAAGCATGGTCTAAAGCAGGACTAAACAGTCTAAAAAGCAGCTAAAGCATGTCTAAAGAGAACTAAAGCGTCTAAAGCAGACTAAAGAGGACTAAAGCAGTCTAAAGCAGGACTAAAGCAGTCTAAGCAGGACTAAAGCAGGTCTAAAGCAGGTCTAAAACCAGTCTAAAGCAGTCTAAAGCAGCGTGCTAAAGCAGGACTTAAAGCAGTCTAAAGCAGGACTAAAGCAGGACTAAAGCAGTCTAAAGCAGGTCTAAAGCAGGCCTAAAGCAGGTCTAAAGCAGACTAAAGCAGTCTAAAAGCATCTAAAGCAGGACTAAGCAGACTTAAAGCAGTACTAAAATCAGACTAAAGCAGGTCTAAAGCAGGACTTAAAGCAGTCTAAAAGCAGAGTCTAAAGCAGGACTAAAGCAGGACTAAAGCAGTTCTAAAGCAGGTTCTTAAAGCAGGTCTAAATCAGGCTAAAACAGGACTAAAGCAGACTAAAGCAGTCTAAACAGACTAAAGCAGGTCTAAAGCAGGACAAAGCAGGTCTAAAGCAGACTAAAGAGGTATCTACAGGACTAAAGCAGGTCTAAAGCAGGCCTAAAGCAGGTCTAAAGACTAAAAGAGGGACTAAAGCAGGTCTAAAGCAGGTCTAAGCAGGACTAAAGGACTAAAGCAGACTAAAGCAGGTCTAAAGCAGGACTTAAAGCAAGGTCTAAAAGCAGGACTAAAGCAGTCTAAACAGACTAAAGCATTTCTAAAGCAGGACTAAAGCAGTCTAAAGCAGCACAAAGCAGACTAAAGCAGGTCTAAAGCAGGATCTAAAGCAGGACTAAAGCAGGACTAAAGCAGGTCTAAAGCAGGTCTTAAACAGTCTAAACAGACTAAAGCAGTCTAAAGCAGGACTAAAGCAGGACATAAACAGGTCTAAAGCAGTCTAAAACAGACTAAAGCAGTCTAAAGCAGCCTAAAGCAGTCTAAAGCGGACTAAAGCAGGACTAAAGCAGTCTAAAGCAGGTCTAAAGCAGACTAAACAGGACTAAAGCAGACTAAAGCAGGTCTAAAGCAGCTCTAAAGCAGGACTAAAGCAGACTTAAAGCAGACTAAAGCAGGTCTAAAAGCAGACTAAAGCAGACTAAAGCAGGACTAAAGCAGGACTAAAAGCCGGACTAAAGCAGACTAAAAGGCAGGTCTAAACAAGGTCTAAGCAGTCTGAGAAAGCAGGTCTAAAGCAGGTCTTAAGCAGACTAAAGCAGACTAAAGCAGTCTAAAGCAGGTCTAAAGCAGGACTAAAAGCAGGTCTAAAGCAGGACTAAAGCAGGTCTAAAGCAGTACTAAAGCAGTTAAAAGCAGACTAAACAGGTCTAAGCAGACTAAAGCAGGACTAAAAGCATGACTAAAGCAGGACTAAAGCAGGATAAGCAGTCTTAAAGCAGACTAAGCAGACTAAAGCAGGACAAAGCAGGACTAAAGCAGGTCTAAAGCATCTCTCTAAAGCAGGTTCTAAAGCAGGTCTAAAACAGACTAAAGCAGACTAAAAGCAGACTAAAGCAGGCTAAGCAGGACTAAAGCAGATCTAAGCAGGACTAAAGCAGTTCATAAAGCAGACTAAAGCAGACTAAGCGGACTAAAGCAGACTTAAAGCAGTCTAAAGCAGTCTAAACACTCTAAAGCAGGTCTAAAACAGGACTAAAAGCAGGACTAAGAGGTCTTAAAGCAGTGACTAAAGCATCTAAAGAGGACTAAAGCAGACTAAAGCAGTCTTAAAGCAGACTAAAGCAGTCTAAAAGCGACTAAAGCACAGACTAAGCAGGTCTAAAGCAGACCTAAAGCAGACTAAAGGCAGGTCTAAAGCAGGACTAAAACAGACTAAACAGACTAAAGCAGTCTAAAAGCAGACTAATAGCAGTTCTAAAACAGGACCTAAAAGCAGTTAAAAGCAGGACTAAAGCAGGTACTAAAGCGGACTAAAGCAGTCTAAAACAGGACTTAAAGCAGGTCTAAAGCTAGACTAAAAGCAGACTAAAGCAGTCTAAAGCAGTCTAAAGCAGTTCTAAAAGCAGTCTAAAAAACAGGACTAAAGCAGGTCCTAAAGCAGACTAAGCAGTCTAAAGCAGGACTTAAAGCAGCGTCTAAAGCAGGACTAAAGCAGGACGTTAAAGCAGGAAAAGCAGGACAAATCAGGTCTAAAACAGACTAAAGAGACTAAAGCAGGACTAAAGCAACTAAAGCAGACTAAAGCAAGGTCTAAAAGCAGGACTAAAGCGACTAAAGCAGGTCTAAAGACAGTCTAAAGCAGACTAAAGCACGTCTAAAACAGGACTAAAGCAGGTCTAAAGCAGACTAAAGCAGACTAAGCAAGTCTAAAGCAGGTCTTCAACAGTGTAGAGTCTAAAGCAGGTCTAAAAGCAGGTCTAAAGCAGGACTAAAAGCTAAAGCAGTCTAAACCAGGACTAAAGCAGACTAAAGCAGGACTAAAGCCAGCAGGACTAATGCAGGACTAAAGCAGGTCTAAAAGCAGGACTAAAGCAGACTAAAGCAGACTAAAGCAGTCTAAAGCAGGACTAAAGCAAGGTTCTAAACCAGGACTAAAGCAGGTCTAAAGCAGGACTAAAGCAGGACTAAAGCAGGACTAAAGCAGGTCTAAAGCAGGTCTAAAGCAGTCTAAAACAGACTAAAGCAGGGTCTAAAGCAGGTCTAAAGCAGACTAAAGCAGGACTAAAGAGGACTAAAGCAGCGTCTAAAGCAGGTCTAAAGCAGTCTAAAGCAGGTCTAAAGCAGGAGTCTAAAGCAGGTCTAAAGCAGCAGGTCTAAAGCAGTCTAAAGCAGGTCTAAAGCAGGTCTAAAGCAGGACTAAACAGGTCTAAAGCAGTCTAAAGCAGGTCTAAAGCAGGTCAAAGCAGTCTTAAAGCAGGACTAAAGCAGGTCTAAACAGGACTAAAGCAGGTCTAAAGCAGTCTAAAGCAGGACTAAAGCAGTCTAAAGCAGGTCTAAAGCAGTCTAAGCAGACTAAAGCAGACTAAAAGCAGACTATAAGCAGGACTAAAGCAGGACTAAAGCTGGACTAAAGCAGCTAAAGCAGGACTAAAGACTAAAGCAGACTAAAGCAGACTAAAGCAGGACTAAAGCAGGACTAAAGCAGTCTAAAAGTCAGACTAAAGCAGGACTAACAGTCTAAAGCAGGTCTAAAGCAGGACTAAGCAGGTCTAAGCAGACTAAAGCAGGTCTAAAACCAGGACTAAAGGTCTAAAGGTCTAAACCAGACTAAAGCAGGACAAAGCAGGTCTAAAGCAGGAGGTCTAAAGCAGGTCTAAAGCAGGACTTAAAGCGGGTCTAAAGCGGGTCAAGCGGGTCTAAAGGGTCTAAAGCGACTAAAGCAAGTCTAAAGCCAGGTCTAAAGCGGGTCAGGTCTAAAGCAGGACTAAAGCAGGTCTAAAGCAGGTCTAAAGAGCTAAACGGGTCTAAACCAGGACTAAAGCTGGCTAAAGGCAGGGTCTAAAGCGGGTCTAAAGCGGGGTCTAAAGCAGGTCTAAAGCAGTCTAAAGCGGTCTAAAGCGGGGGCCTAAAGCGGTCTTCTAAAAGACGGAGCTAAAGACAAAGGACAAAGAGGACTAAAGCAGGTCTAAAGCAGGACTAAAGCAGTCTAAAGCAGGACTAAGCAGACTAAAGCAGACTAAAGCAGGACTAAAGCAGTCTAAAGCAGGACTAAAACAGGACTAAAGAGGACTAAAGCAGACTAAAGCTGGTAAAACTAAAGCAGTCAAAGCAGTCTAAGCAGGACTAAAGCAGGTCTAAAGCAGGTCTAAAAGCAGGTCTAAGCGGGTCTAAAGCGGTCTAAAAGCGGGTCAAAGTCTAAAGCAGTCTAAAAGCAGGTCTAAAGCAGGACTAAAGCAGGACTAAAGCAGGTCTAAAGCAGGACTAAAGCGGCCTAAAGGGTCTAAAACTTAAAGGTCAAAACTAAGCGGGCTAAAGCGGGTCTAAAGCAGGTCTAAACCAGATAAAGCAGACTAAAAGCTAGCTAAGCGGACTAAAGCGGTCTAAACAGGACTAAAGGTCTAAGGCAGACTAAAGCAGGACTAAAGCAGACTAAAGCAGGACTAAAAGCAGGTCTAAAGCAGGACTAAAGCAGGTCTAAAGCAGGACTAAAAGCAGGTCTAAAACCAGGACTAAAGCAGTCTAAAACCGCTAAAGCAGGTCTAAAGCAGGACTAAAGCAGGTCTAAAGCAGGTCTAAAGCAGACTAAAGCAGGACTAAAGACTAAAGCAGACTAAAACCAGGACTAAAGCAGGACTAAAGCAGGACTAAAGCAGGACTAAAAGGACTAAAGCAGGTCTAAAGCAGGTCTAAAGCAGCACTAAAGCAGGACTAAAGCAGGTCATAAAGCAGGACTAAAAGCAGTCTAAAGCAGGTCTAAAGCAGACTAAAGCAGTCTAAAGCAGTCTAAAGCAGGACAAAGCAGGTCTTAAAGCAGTCTAAAGCAGGACTAAAGCAGGTCTAAAGCAGGTCTAAAGCAGTCTAAAGCAGGACTAAAGCAGGTCTAAAGCAGGTCTAAAGCAGACTAAAGCAGGACTAAAGCAGTCTAAAGCAGGTCTAAAGCAGGACTAAAAAGCAGGTCTAAAGCAGTCTAACAGGCAGGACTAAAGCAGGACTAAAGCAGGCACTAAAGCAGGACTAAAGCAGGACTAAAGCAGACTAAAGCAGGTCTAAACCAGGTCTAAAGCAGGTCTAAAGCAGGACTAAAGCAGGAGCTGCTCATATTTGCAAGTCATTAATTCTAAAAAAAAAACATAGTTAATCCTGTTTTTTTCTTTGTGATTTGTCTCAGCCTGGTCCTGGATCCCGGTCTCCAGACCTGTGACCCTGGTTCTAATCCTTCCTGGGTCTGTCGTCCATCACACGCCTCGAGTCCAGAGCAGAGAGTCTGAAGATAGCTGAGAAAAAGACTGGTTTAGACTGGTTTAGCTGAGGTTTAGTCTGGTTTATCCTGGTTTAGTCCTGGTTTAAGACCTGTTTAGATCCTGGTTTGGACTGGTTTAGGACCTGGTTTGTCCTGTTTTTTTAGACTCGGTGGTTAGTCCTGGTTTAGTACCTGGTTTAGTCCCTGGTTTAGTTAAGTCCTGGTTTAGTCCTGGTTTAGCCTGACATGGTTTAGTCTGGTTTAGTCCTGGTTTAGACCTGGTTTAGACATAGGTTTAGTCCTGGTTGGACCTGGTTTAGACCTGGTTTTAGTCCCTGTTTTAGACCTGGGTTTAGTCCTGGGTTTAGTCCTGGTTTAGTCCTGGTTTAGACGCTGGTTTAGTCCTGTTTTTTTAGACCTGGTTAGTCCTGGTTTAGTCCTGGTTTAGACCTGGTTAGACCTGGTTTAGTCCTGGTTTAGTCCTGGTTTAGACTGGTTTAGACCTGGTTTTAGTCCTGGTTTTAGACCTGGTTTAGTCCTGGTTTAGTCCTGGTTTAGACCTGGTTTAAGACCTGGTTTAGTCCTGGTTTAGACCCTGGTTTAGTCCCTGTTTTAGACCTGTTTAGACCTGGTTTTAGTCGGCTGGTTTGGACCTTGTTTAGTACCTGGTTAGCTCCTTGTTTTAGACCTGGTTTAGTCCCTGGTTTAGTCCTGGTTTAGTCCTGGTTTTAAGACCTGGTTTAGTCGACCTTTTTAGACCTGGTTTTTAAGTCCCTGGTTTAGTCCTGGTTAGACCTGGTTAAAGACCTGGTTAGTCCTGGTTTACCTGGTTTTTTTAGACCTGTTAAGACCTGGTTTAGTCCTGGTTTAGTCCTGCCTGAGTCTCCAGGTCTGGATTACAAAAGGTCTAAAGGTTTTTCAGATTGTAAAAGAGAACCAGATGAGAACCAGATGAAAAGAACCCTTGGACCTGGAGAACCAGGACTTTTAGAGGTTTTTACACAAAAGGACTTTTTATAACCAAGACATGAAACAAAGTCGTTATTTTCTTTTAAATTGCCATGATTTTGTTTCTTTTCTGTTTCGTTGATGTTTATTCGTACGTTATTTCCCACAAAGTCTCTGGTCGAGTTGTGTTGTTTTCTGTTGTGTTTGTGTTCAATAAAATGATAAATAAGACTGTACGCTTGTTT
This sequence comes from Chaenogobius annularis, assembly GCA_015082035.1. Taxonomy (NCBI): domain Eukaryota; kingdom Metazoa; phylum Chordata; class Actinopteri; order Gobiiformes; family Gobiidae; genus Chaenogobius; species Chaenogobius annularis. The sequence continues at coordinate 129,436 of BJKM01000989.1, read as the reverse complement.
CCTGTTGAGACGCTTCTTTGGACATCGAGATGCTTTACTCTGGCTCAGGCTCAGGGCTTTTTATTTTACTTCAATATATTTGGTTTTCATTGTCATAGTTGCGACTGACCACTCGCTACTCGTCTGGATGAAGATGAAAGTGTCCGATGAACTCCCAGAAGCCTCGAAACGGAAATGTCCATCGACACCGATCGGACCAGTTTTCATCCCGAACACGCCTGAGAGTCTGATGAACACGGAGCGCGGTGGGAAACACACTTTGGAGGTGCAATGCCTGCTTAACGACCCTTTGACTTATCTGGAGGAAACAGCCCCGCCCATCCTCTGGGATGCGTCCAAAGCAGTTCTGAGAGGAAACATTATGGCCACAGCCTCGGCAATAAAGAATGACTTGTGTGTGTTTTGATCAGTTTTTGTTGTTTTCTTCTTTTCTTTGCTCACGTTCTGATTTGTGTGTGTTATTTCTAAATACACATCATGAGACTCTGAGGTCTCACTTTCTGTTTTCTTCATAAATCTGACCTAAATGACACTCCTGAGGTCGATCTGAGACAGTCACTAAAAGACTTTTAGTCATTCCAAGTGTGTGTGTGAGAGGGGCGTGGCTAAAGCTAGTGTGCACAGGAACAGTTCTGCCTCATTTGTTTGACTTCTGTCCAAAGCCTCTAATGAAAGAATCCCATGTGTTTCAGAACTAAACTAACTAACTAACTAACTAACTAACCCATCTGACACGTCACTGTAGGACTGCAGATTTGAGAGTTTCAGTAAAAATGCACATTAACTTCATTGTGATTAAGGAGGTGAGGAAAAGTCACGCCCACATTTACATCTGAAGCTCAGGTAAACGTGAAGCTTTTGTCTGTATTTAAACGAGCCAAAGGCTCGTGTGTTGAGCGAAGACGAGCCTTTGTTGAGCGAAGACGAGCTGCAGGAGCTTTAGGTTTGTGTCAAAGACCTAAACATATTCAAATGGCCACAACAAAAGGCTGCTCTTGTGTCTCTGAGCAAAACACTCTGGGACTCGGGCAAAAGGAAGACTTTGGAAACATGAGCTCAGAGATAATAATATCAGCAGAAGAAGTTCATCCATCATAAAGCAAACAGAGAGAACTCTGGATGAAGAATGAAGCTGACGCCACGGTAAATCAGCCGTAGAACATAAACAATCACATGTTCTAGTGTTCTAAGCTTAGACAAAGATTACTTTTACAATGACAGGTGAGGAATAAGAATAGATTCCGGACCATAGCACCATGGTGGTGCAATCATGTTACAGTTGCATGACGACATGTGCAACATGTACTATACATTATATGGCAACATTGTAAAGCATGTGCAGAATGTATACATGTGAATGAATGTCATAATGCTATAACATCTATAGACATGTGCAACATGTATAACATGTGACAGTATACAATGGCCTGTTATAACATGGTATACATGGTATCAACATGTTGAACATGTAATATGTTTAACTGCGTGCGACATGTATAACATGTGCAATATGTATAACATTACGTGCACATGTATAACATGTGCAACATGTATAACATGTATAACATGTGCAACATGTGATAACATGTGCACATGTATGAACATGTATAGCCAATGTATAACATGTGCAAATGTATAAAATGTATAAATGTGCAGTACTATGTATAACATGTGCAACATGTATAACATGTAAACATGTGCAACTGATACATGTCAATATGTATAACGTGGCAAGTATGTATAACATGTTACACATGGTGCAGACATGTATTAACATGTGATATGTATAACATGTGCAATATGTAATAACATGTGCAACATGTAATAACATGTTAACATGTATACAGTTATAACATGTGCAACATGTATAACTGTGCATATTATACATGTGCAAATATGTATAACATGTGCAACATGTATAGACATGTGCAACATTATAACTGTATAACATGTGCAACATGTTAACATTGCATATTATAACATGTGCAATATGTTAAATTGTGCACATGTAATAAAGTGGCACATGTATAAATGTATAAATGTGCAACATGTATAACATGTCTAACATGTGCAACATGTAACTTGTAAACATGTTGCAAATGTATAACTGGCAAATGTCTGATGTCAACATGTATAACCATGTATACATGTGGAAACATGTATAACATGTTACAGTGCAACATGGTATAACATGTGCAACATATGTATAACATGTATACATGTGCAACAGTGTATAACATTGCAAATGTATCACATGTGGCAACAGTATAACAATTGCACATGTATAACATGCGCAACTTATACTGAGGTCTGAGTGAGGTCTGAGTGAGTCTTGGATCCCGGCGCAGCTGCTGCCCGCTGTGAGGGGTCCGGGGTTTTCATGGGGGGAGGGGAAAATTAATGAATGGAGGGAGTAACGGCCCTCGGAGGGGGCGGGGCCTGTGCTCTGATTGGCCCACAGCGCAGAGGAGGCGGGTGTAGCTCCGGGAAATCAACGCTCTGATTGGCTGAGACCGGGGCTCGTCTGGCGCGGTTATAAGACGCCGGTTTGAGAAGTTTAAACTGAGACAACCGGAGCGAGACCGACCTGCGCCGAGAAACACGGGAAGTACGGCGAGACACCGGGGAGACACCGGGGAGACACCGGGGAGACACCCGCCATAAACGGGAAGAAACTGGGAAGAAAACGGGAATAAGCGGGATTTACCGGGATTTACCGACGGCAGAGGCGAACACACGGCTCCGGACGCGAGCATGGATGCAGCAACTGCAGCCTCCCGGGGCCCCGCGGCCTCCCGGGCGCCCGCTCCTGCAGGAGCCGTGCAAAGCGGCCGCGGGGCGACATCAAGAGGCCGATGACACGCGTTCATCGGTGTGGTCAAGAGTAATCGAGCGGCGGAAGATCATGGGCGCATGCGCCGGAGCTGCACAACGCGGAGATCTCCAAACAGCTGGGCCGCCGCTGGAAGACCCTGTCCGAGGCGGAGAAGGTCCCGTTCATACGGGATGGCGGAGCAAGCTGCGGCTTGCAGCAGGACATGGCGGACCTATCCGGATACAAGTAAACCGGCCCAAGAAGAGGCCCGAAGCGGACAGCCTGCGCCCCGTGCCCGGGGCCCCTGCACAAACACGTGCCCGCGGCACAACAAGAAGCCCAGGACCGGGAGAGTGGGCGGCGCCCGGCGGCAGGAGCGGGGTCCAGACGGCCGCAGGACGGACTTCCCGCAGCCCGGACTCGAGCTGCGCAACGCACCTGGGTGAGACTCACGGTTTGTTTAAGTGTCCCACTTTCCCGCCACTCCTCTGAGTTTAAAGTTGAGTTTTAAAACGAACGCAAAGAGCTGAAACTGTAGGTCTTTATTCCTGGTCCTAACTGGCCTGAGAGGAACGTCTGGAAGCCTGGTTCTTAAATAATACCATTTTATGTATAAAAAGCGCCTTTTCAGGACACCTGTACAAGAGAATAAAACAACAGAATAAACAACAGAAGAAACCACAGTAACAGAACTAGTGATGTGTTGAGTGACTGTTAATTGGTAGATGACTAGTTTGTGGTGGTGTAGGAGTGACTGAGTTATGTGGTGTAGGAGTGACTGAGTTATGTGGTGTAGGAGTGACTGAGTTATGTGGTGTAGGAGTGACTGAGTTATGTGGTGTTGGAGTGATCTGATTATGTGTGTGAGTGATGAGGGGTTGAGGACTGATGTGGTGTGAGTGACTGAGTATGTTGTGGATGTGACTGAAGTGGACTGAGTTATGTGGTTATGGACTGAGTATGTAGTGACTGAGTATGTGGTTAGGAGTGCTGAGTTATGTGGTTGGAGTGACTGATTATGTGGATGTACGGAGTGACTGAGTTATGTGGCTTGGAGTGCGGTTATGTGGTGTCTGAGCTGACTGATGTGTTGATGTGATGAGTTATGGAGTTGAACTGAAAGTGTGATCGTGAGTGTTGTGGAGTGACTGAGTTATGTGGTGTGAGTGACTAGTTGTTTCATTACTGAGTCTAATGTGGTGTAAGGAGTGACTTGAGTTATGTGGTGTAGGAGTGACTGATAACAGTTGAGTTTTGAGTCTGGATTTGAAAAGTGGAAGGGTGTCTATGTAGGAGGAGGTCAGGAGGGAGAGAGTTCCAGAGCTGAGGAGCAGAGCGGCTGAAAGGCTCTGCCCCCCATTGAAAATAAGACGGAAAGAGGGGACAGAGAGCTGGAGAGAGGAGGAGGACCTGAGGGAGCGAGAGGATTGGAGATGTGGAGGAGGTCAGAGATGTAACGGTGGAGCCAGGTTATGGAGAGCTTTGAAAGTATTTAGGATCATTTTGAAGTGAATCGGTTGTTTTATGTGAGCCAGTGAAGTTGTTGAAGGATGGGGGTGATGTGATGGTGGGAGGGCATCCTGGTGATTAATGCGGGCTGCAAGAGGTTTGGAGAAGCTGCAGTTTCTGGAGGGATTTATTGGGGAGACCAAAGGAGGAGAGAGTTACAGTAATGGAATCCGGGAGGGGTGAGACTGTGGGACAAGTGTGGCGTGTGGTGTGAGGAGTGAGAGAAGGACGAAGACGAGAGATGGTTGATGAAGGTGGAAGTAGGCGGAACGAGTGATGTTGTTGAAATGAAGAAGACTGATGTGCGAGGAACGTGGTGTCGGAGGCTGGTCGGAGACTGTGTCGGACGACTGTGTCGATACTGTGCTCGGAGACTGTGTCGGAGACTAGACTGTGCGGCCTCTTTAACAATGGACAGGAGCTGATTCCAACAACACAGGAGCTTTGGAGCTAAACGCTCGACCTCTACTGTGGCTTTTAGAAGACCCTTGGGACCACCAGAAGTCCAGCATTTCTTGAGAGCGAAGTGGCTCTGATTGAGATGATGATGTCTGATGGGGCGTGGTTCATTTTATGGCTTTGTAAGTCAGGCGTGGAGGAGTTTAAATGTGATTCTAAACCTGGACAGGAGCCAGTGAAGAGAATCCAGCACCGGCGTTAAGGTTGCCCTCTCTTCTTTGATGGAGCTTTCAGGAACACGCTGGCAGCAGGAGTTACAGGAGTTCTCACGGGTCAGAGAGGTCAGGGGTCATAGGTCAAAGTTCATATGATTCTGTCTTTGTTTTGTGGCTCAGGTTCTTAGCAGGACTCGGACTCAGACTCAGAGGAGGAGGAGCCAGCGTCACATCTCCATGGCAACAGAACGACAACAGCAATTACGGCAGTCCACAAGACGGCTCACGGAGACAGAACTCGACCTCCGACCCCGAGAGAGCCAGGTGAGACCCAGACCAGGACCCGGACTGGTTTAATGTCTATACGACACATTTGCACGTTTGCGTAAAGTTTATACTTGTACTTCCTGGTTGGACACGAGCACAGATGTGACACGGGCAGAGGTCATTCCACAGTGCGGTTACCTAGCAACCAGACTGTAACCAAGAGCCCAAACCCACATAAACAACACAGTTCTGATCTGACACAATAATACCATAAAACACCTTTAATTAGTCCAAGGATGGTTTAAACTGACACAAAAGTGTGTGGGTTCAGTGTCGCACACTGATGACTTTCACACTGATACATCACACTGATGAATCATACACTGACTGACATCACACTGATGACATCACACTGAATTGACATCACCAGAGGGACTCGGCTTCCACTTTCCTATCATTTTAAACTCTTCAAACCATGCGATTTCACGGAAGTAAATACTGATTCTGTGAAGAGTCTCACTGGTCCTAGAGTCCCGGTCTTAGACCCCGGTCTTAGACCCTTCCGGTCCCTTCCGGTCTTGACCCTGTCCCGGGTCTTAAACCCTGACTTAAACCCGTCTCTCCCTCAGACCTGGACGACGCTCGCTACTGAGGACCTCGGTGAAGACTGTCCCTCTAAGCGCTGCCCTTTTCGGACCCCTGGACCTGGTCTGGCCCCGCCCTCTGCTCGCCCTCTAAACACCACTCCTCAGACTGAACAAAGACCTGGACCTGGACCTTGAAACCTGGACTGGTGCAGCGAGGTTCTCTGTCCGGTCTCACTTTGAGTTCCCAGATTACAGGACCCACTAGGGACTGGCTCCAGGACCCATCTCTCGGACCTGGTCTTTCACGGCTACCTGAGGCCTGGACTTAGACCTGGTCTGGTCAGACTGAAAGACTATTTATGTTCAACTCGGACCCTGTTTGGACCGGATTCAGGACTGGGGACCAAGTCTGGATTTCCTGAGGTCTTGCAAACCCTAAATACGTCTGAAGAACTGCTATGGCCCGGTTTAGACCTGGTTTCTGAAGGTTTCCTGTGCAGTTTGACCACGGGCCTGACCCCGCTCCTCCAACCACGACCTCTAGGACCTCTCTCTCAACGCCAAACAAAGGTGCTAACGCTAACGCACTGAGCTACCTCAGAAACACTGGACTGGACTGGACCTGGACCTGGACCTCGACTGGACCTGGACCTGGACCTGGACCGTATTCAGGACACAAACCCTCATTTTTTTTTAACAGAAAAATATTTTTGTAAATAAAAGGCACCGTGCTCAGTTTCTTCTGTGTTTTCTTAAAGACCCCTGGATTATTGATTCCTGGATTGCCGCCTCTCCTGATTATTGATCCCGCCTCCTCCTGGATTATTGATCCCGCCTCCTCCTCGTATGATCCTCTATTATAGATCCCGCTCCCTCCTGATTATTGATCCGCCTCCTCCTGGATATGGATCCCGCCTCCCTCTGGCAATTATTGATCCGCTTCTGGATTGATCCTCTCCTGGTCATTGATCCGCTTCTCCTGGGTCATTGATCCCCTCTTCCTGGGCAATGATCGCTCCTCCTCCTGGCTCTCCTCTGGGTCATTATGATGGCTCTCCTCCTGGTCATTGATCCTGGTCCATTGATCGCTTCCTCCTCCTGCTCCTCTCCTGGGTCATTGATCCCCAGCTCCTTCCTGGTCATTATCCGCTACTTCCTGGTGCATTGATGCGCTCCTCCGCTCCTCACAGGGTCCTCCATTCTGGCTCCATTGCTGGGGCTCTCCGGTCATTGATTCCGCCTCTCCTGGGTCATATCCCCCTTTCCTGGGTCATTGATCTGGTCATTAGACTCCTCCTGGTCCTCCTCGCTCCTCCTCCTGGCCTCCTCTGGGTCATTGATCCTCTGGGTCTATCCTGGTCATTGATGCGCTCCTCCTCCTGGCTCCTCCTCCTGGGTCATTGATCCGCTCTTCCTGGGTCATTGATTTCTCCTCCTCCTGGCTCCTCCTCCTGGCGTCATTGAATCGCTCCTGATGTAATTTAGAATTTACGTTGGTTCTGTTTACTCCAAGTCAAAGAGATGTCTTTCAACCATGGTGTCCAAATCACCACATCAAACAGCGAGGAGGGAACCAGGCAGCAGCCCTGTGTCCCCCCTCACTCAGAGAGTCAGTCGACTTCTTGATGTTGGACATCGTAAAGGCCTCAGATATTTGGTTGATGACTAAATCATTGATTGTGAAATGTGATCATCACTTTAAATAATAAGTGCCTCCAGGCTCAGCAGAATCCAAACCTTCTCAGGTCCAGACTTCTTCTGCCACTTTGTTCGCTTTGTGTGTGTATTTGGCTCGATTGTGTGTAAAGGATGGTCTGATGTTGTCTTGTGGTTTGTCGTTGGTCATAAATCCCGGTCGATGAGTCATTGTGGATCACATTTGGGAGGATGTTGGTCCATGTCTTTGCTGAGCAGAATTGAGGTGTAGAAACGATTGTCCATTCAGGACTGAGATGGTCTATGTGAGGCATAGTCCAAGTGGGTCCTTCCCCTCTTTAGCAGTCGTTTAGAGCTTATAGAGGCTCTCTGAGGTGAACCCGTCGCTTCTGGAGATTTAGTGTTCTTTAGTTCCTTTTGATTCCACTTTGAATTTACAACACTATTATCTGCTCCAGAAAGGAAATTTCTATCATCTTTATCGGCTGGAATTTTGGACAGAAGTTTTTTGTAAAAGCCTTCGCCCCCGCCCACAGGCGGGGGCCTCCTGATAAAGGGAGTTATTGGTTTCATCTTGAAAACTTCCTGAGATGGACCACCTACAGTACACACACAGAGACACAGACAGACAGACGCACACACACACGTACACACAACACGTAACACACACAGAGACACAGACACACAGACAGATCTACAACGACACAGACAGACACGTACATACACACACAGAGACATCACACAAACATAGACCATACACAGACACAGACAGAGACACACAGACAGGAGACCAGACACAACACAAAAGGCAGACAGACAGACACATCACAGACAGACACGTACATCACACAGAACAGACATACACACACAGACACACACAGAACATGAGACACCAAGACCGACAGACAGACACACACAGACACACATAGAACGACACACACACACAGAGACATACACAAGACACGCACACAGACAGACACACACAGAGACACACACACACACACACACACACATAGACATACACAGACAGAACACACACACACACACACACAGAGAGACACACCCACATAGAACATACACGACAGACACACAGACAGACACACAGATCAAGACACAGAGACAGACAGGATCACGTACACACACAGAGACACCACCAAAACATAGACATACACAGACACAGACAGAACACACAGACAGAAGGACACAGACACACACAAACAGCAGACAGACAGACCACACAGACACGCCACGTCACACACAAACAGAACATAACACACACAGACACACACAGACAGAGAACACAACAGGCACGGAGACACACCCAGAACACACACAGACCGAGACACGACCGAGACAGACACACACACAGAGACACACATAGACGACAGACAACACACACAGACACACCATAGATCAGACACACAAACACAGAGACATACACAGATAACCACAAGACGATGACACACACCAGAGACACACCACACACACACACACATAGACAGTACACAGACAGACACACACACACACACCACACTAGAGAGACAACCACACACACATAGACATACACAGACAGACACAGACAGACAGACACACCGACACGACAACAGACACACACAGAGATCACACAGACACACAATATAGACATACACACACACACCACACACACACACAGCAGAACAACACAGAAGACACAGACAGACACAGACAGACACACACACACACACAGACACACACACACACACAGACAAACACAAACACATAGACACACATACACACATGACAGCCACAGACCACACAGACCACACACAGTTTGAGCAAGACACAGTTTTATTGCGACAAAAAAACAGCTACATTTGACTATTTCAGAGCCAACCAATCAGACGCATCTTGCGAACATTCGGCCAATCAGACGCATTCAGCAATTCAGACGCAGCTTGGGACGTTGTAGAAAACAGACCCAACAACATTTGGCTGCGCACTGTAAAAACAGTATTACAGCGAATAAACATGGAATACATTTGTCTTGTCGTCTGAACCGCTCCATAAATTCAAGTTACAACAAAATAAATTCAAAGAAATAAAACGCATAAAAAAATAAATAAAATCATAAATTAAATACATTATTGAGTTAATATAAATAACATTTAATGGCAATCTCTTAAACACAGAACTTGGTTTAATAAAAAGGAAAGGTTCACATTTTCTGTCGAATAAAACTGTGTTTTCTTTTCAGCTTTTGTTTCTCTGAATGTTTTTAAATGAAACAAAATCACATTTCACATTGAAAACGTTTTCAACACTTCGAACTTTCTTTATTCCACTCAGACGACACCAGTGTTTGGAGTTTCTGTAGCAACACATTCAGCAATCAGACGCAGGTGAACATTCGGCCAATCAGACGCAGGTGAACATTCGGGCTCAACTCAGACGCAGGTGAACATTCGGTATTCCAATCAGACGTGTTGTAGCAGCTCAGTTACAATCGTTGAAACTGTCGATGGACGCCATGTTTGGTAGTTTCTGTATTTTGAACATTCATCGAAAAGTCCAAAATAAGTTTATTTTGCTGTTGATCCAAGACGCGGTTAAGGACCAGGACTAGACCAGGTTCAGAAGGGTTGGACCAGGTTTAGACCAGGACATGACCTTGTATGTAATGTTGCATCCTTTGCTTTTCTGCGTTCACACTGAAGGTTCGGTTTGAGACAAGAATCGAAGAAAACCACCATTCTGGTCTGGACCCTGGCTCTGGTCTGGACCCTGGCTCTGGTCTGGACCCTGGCTCTGGTCTGGACCCTGGCTCTGGTCTGAGGTCTGGTCTGAGGTCTCTGGTCTCTGGTCTGGTCTCAGATCCTTCTGGGGTCCACAGATCTGGATTTTGGGGCTGGTTTCTTGTCTTTGCTCAGGACTTTGGGCGAAGCTTCCACAACACGATTCATCACATGGAGCTGGACCTGGACTTTCCTCAGCTCCTGCAGGATCCCGACCAGGTCCTGCAACAAGAGACTGTTTAAAGATCTTCACAGACACACACACACACACACACACACACACGCGCGCACATACACACACACACAAACAGCCACTAAACCTGCTTAGATTTGAACTGGTTGAGATCCTGTACCTGGTTCTGGCTCTGTGTTTCGAGGACTTTAGTGTCTTTGTGGATCTTGGCCTGGAGCTCGTCCCACAGACTGGACTTGGTCTGGAGCAGAGTCCTGGAACACAAAGACACAGATGAAGTAGTAAGTAAACTGTGAAAGGGTCAAATGTGATGAATGTGAATGTGATGAATGTGATGAATGTGATGAATGTGAAGAATGTGAAGAATTGTATATTTGGGTCAAATAAGAGTACTTTTACTTCTAAAAGTACTTTTAATTAAAGTGTGGCTGTAATAGTAGTGTAATCACTACTGACACCATGTGGATCAGGCTCTCATGTCAGTCCAACAGCAAGAACCAAAAACTCAGTCAATTTACAGACCCACTTTGGAGACAGGGGTGAGACAAGGGTGAGACAGGGGTGAGACGGGAGTGAGACAGCGGTGACACAATGGTGAGACAGGGGTGAGACAGGTGACACTATGGTGAGACAGGTGTCACAATGGTGAGACAGGGGTGAGACATGTGACACAATGGTGAAACAGGGGTGAGACAGGAGAGAGAGGAGTGAGACAATGGTGAGACGGGGTGAGACAGGTGACACAATGGTGAGACAGGAGTGAGACAATGGTGAGACAGGGGTGAGACAGGAGAGAGGAGTGAGACAAGGGTGAGACAGAGGTGACAATAGTGAGACAGGAGAGACAGGGGTGAGAGGGTGAGACAATGGTGAGACGGGGTGAGATAGGGGTGAGACAGGTGACACAATGGTGAGACAAGGGTGAGACAGGAGTGAGACGGGTGAGAGGGTGAAACAATGGTGAGACGGGGAGGGACAGGAGTGACAGGGGTGAGACGGGTGAGACATGAGTGAGACAGGGGTAACAATGGTGAGACAGGGGTGAGAGGTGACACAATGGTGAGACAGGTGACACAATGGTGGGACAGGGGTGACACAATGGTGAGACAGGTGACACAATGGTGAGACAGGGGTGAGACAGGAGTGAGACAATGGTGAGACAGGAAGAGAGAGGAGTGAGACATGGGTGAGACAGAGGTGACACAATGGTGAGACAGGGGTGAGAGGGTGAGACAATGGTGAGACAGGGGTGAGACAGGAGACACAGGAGTGAGACGGGTGAGAGGGTGAAACAATGGTGAGACGGGGAGGGACAGGAGTGAGACAGGGGTGAGACAGAGTGAGACGGGTGAGGACAGGAATGGTGAGACAGGAGTTGAGACAAGGGTGAGAGGGTGACAATGGTGAGACAGGGGTGAGACAAGGGTGAGACAGGCATGAGACAGGAGACACAGGAGTGAGACGGGTGAGAGGGTGAAAACAATGGTGAGACGGGGAGGGACAGGAGTGAGACAGGGGTGAGACGGGTGAGACAGGAGTGAGACAGGGGTGACACGGGTGAGACAGGAGTGAGACAGGGGTGACAATGGTGAGACAGGGGTGAGAGGTGACACAATGGTGAGGACAGGTGACACAATGGTGATACAGGAGTGAGACAAGGGTGAGACAGGAGTGAGACAGCGGTGACACAATGGTGAGACAGGGGTGACAGAGGTGACACAATGGTGAGACAGGTGATACAATGGTGAGACAGGAGTGAGACAGCGGTGACACAATGGTGAGACAGAGGTGACACAATGGTGAGACAGGGGTGAGACGGGGGTGAGACGGGGGGGAGACGGGTGACACAATGGTGAGACAGGGGTGACACAATGGTGAGACAAGGGTGAGACAAGGGTGAGACGGGGAGGGACAGGAGTGAGAGACAGGGGTGCGACATGGGTGAGACGGGAGTGAGACAGGGCGGTGCTTGGTCCCCCCATTGTTCATTTTGTACTTGAAACCACTGGCCCAATATATGAGACAATTGTACACAATTTATGGTCTCTCTCCTGTCTCACCTGTCTCGCCTGGTTCACCTGTCTCTCACCTGTCTCAGCAGCACTGACCTGAGGCTGAGGACGAGGCTGTCGGAGCTCACTCTGATGCTGCGGCTCAGCTCAAACACAGCAGACAGAGACTGCAGTTCCAGCGCCTGACAAAAGGGGGCGACAGAGAGAGATACGTTAGCTCAGACACACAGCACAAGCTTTCTGATTGGTCACACACCTCTTGGTGGTTCCTGGGCTCCGATTGGTTCATGTTCAAATCCAGCTGTGACTCACAGGCGCCTCCTGGAGAAAGCTTCTGGAAGTTCACTTCTTCATCTGGAACCTGCTGCACCAACTGAGAGAGCGAAACTGGGTTTAGTCTCTAAGTAGTCCTGGTGTAGTCCTGGTGTAGTCCTGGTTTAGTCCTGGTGTAGTCCTGGTGTAGTCCTGGTGTAGTCCTGGTGTAGTCCTGGTGTAGTCCTGGTCTTAGTCCTGTTGTAGTCCTGGTTTAGTCCTGGTTTAGTCCTGTTTAGTCCTGGTGTAGTCCTGGTGTAGTCCTGGTCCGGGTGTAGTCCGAGTGTAGTCCTGGTGTAGTCCTGGTGTAGTCCTGGTTTAGTCCTGGTGTAGTCCTGGTGTAGTCCTGGTGTAGTCCTGGTGTAGTCCTGGTGTAGTCCTGGTTTAGTCCTGGTGTAGTCCTGGTTTAGTCCTGGTTTAGTCCTGGTTTAGTCCTGGTAGTCCTGGTGTAGTCCTGGTCCGGGTGTAGTCCGAGTGTAGTCTGGGTGTGTAGTCCTGGTGTAGTCCTGGTGTAGTCCTGGTGTAGTCCAGGTGTAGTCCAGGGTGTAGTCCTGGTGTAAGTCCAGGTGTAGTCCAGGTGTAGTCCAGGTGTAGTCCAGTGTAGTCCTGGTGTAGTCCTAGGTGTAGTCCTGGTGTAGTCCTGGTGTAGTCCAGGTGTAGTCCTGGTGTGTAGTCCAGTGTAGTCCAGGTGTAGTCCAGGTGTAGTCCAGGTGTAGTCCAGGTGTAGTCCAGGTGTAGTCCAGGGTGTAGTCCAGGTGTAGTCCAGGTGTAGTCCAGGTCCAGTGTGTAGTCCAGGTTGTAGTCCAGGTGTAGTCCTGTGGTGTAGTCCAGGTGTAGTCCAGGTGTAGTCCAGGTGTAGTCCTGGTGTAGTCCTGGTGTAGTCCTGGTGTAGTCCAGGTGTAGTCCTGGTGTAGTCCAGGTGTAGTCCTGGTTACCCTTTTGTAGAAGGTCGAAAGAAGTTTGCTTATTTTGTTCAATGTTTCATCTGTTTTTCGTCTTTGAAGAAACGGCTGCTGTATTTCCTTTCCTTCCCTCCTTATTTCCTTTCTTTCCTCGTTTCCTTTCTTTCCTCCTTGTTTCCTTTCTTTCCTCCTTGTTTCCTTTCTTTCCTCCTTGTTCCCTTTCCTACCTCCTTATTTCCTTTTTATACCTCCTTGTTTCCTTCTTTCCTCCTTGTTTCCCTTTCTTTCCTCCTTGTTCCCTTTCCTCCTCCTTATTTCCTTTTATACCTCCTTATTTCCTTTCCTTCCTCCTTGTTTCCCTTTCCTACCTCCTTATTTTCCTTTCCTACCTCCTTATTTCCTCTCCTTCCTCCTTGTTCCCTTTCCTACCTCCTTGTTTCCTTTTTATACCTCCTTATTTCCTTTCCTACCGCCTTGTTTCCTTTCTTTCCTCCTTGTTCCCTTTCCTTCCTCCTTGTTCCCTTTCCTACCTCCTTATTTCCTTTTTATACCTCCTTATTTCCTTTCCTTCCTCCTTGTTCCCTTTCCTACCTCCTTGTTTCCTTTCCTACCTCCTTATTTCCTATCCTACCTCCTTGTTTCCTTTCCTTCCTCCTTGTTCCCTTTCCTACCTCCTTAATTCCTTTTATACCTCCTTATTTCCTTTCTCTCCTCTTTGTTCTCCTTTCTTTCCTCCTTGTTCCCTTTCCTTCCTCCTTGTTCCCTTTCCTACCTCCTTATTTCCTTTCCTACCTCCTATTTCCTTTCCTTCCTCCTTGTTCCCTTTCCTACCTCCTTATTTCCTTTCCTACCTCCTTATTTCCTTTCCTACCTCCTTGTTTCCTTTCCTTCCTCCTTGTTCCCTTTCCTACCTCCTTAATTCCTTTCCTACCTCCTTATTTCCTTTCCTACCTCCTTGTTTCCTTTCTTTCCTCCTTGTTTCCTTTCCTTCCTCCTTGTTCCCTTTCCTACCTCCTTATTTCCTTTTATACCTCCTTGTTTCCTTTCTTTCCTCGTTTCCTTTCTTTCCTCCTTGTTTCCTTTCTTTCCTCCTTGTTTCCTGTCTTTCCTCCTTGTTCCCTTTCCTTCCTTATTTCCTTTCCTACCTCCTTGTTCCCTTTCCTTCCTCCTTGTTTCCTTTCCTACCTCTTTATATCCTTTCATTCCTCCTTGTTTCCTTTCATTCCTCCTTGTTCCCTTTCCTACCTCCTTATTTCCTTTCCTACCTCCTTGTTTCCTTTTATTCCTCCTTGTTTCCTTTTATTCCTCCTTGTTTCCTTTCATTCCTCCTTGTTCCCTTTCCTACCTCCTCATTTCCTTTCCTACCTCCTCAGTGGTGCAGACAGAGGCTCCAGGTGCATCTTGGGAAGTGTAGTCCGTCTCTGCGTCTCCGGCGACATCGTGGATTTCTCGGGCCAAAATCGCCAAGTCTTTTGCCAAATCCTGGCTCAGTCTGAGGACCAACAAAATCCAGGTAGAACAGGTCTGAACAGGGTCTAAAACAGGTCTGAACTTTATCTAAATCGGGCCTGAACCGGGTCTAAACCGGGTCTAAAACAGGCCTGAACCGGGTATAAAAAAAGGTCTAATGCACATACTTGGCGATCTCTGCGCTGTGATTGGTCCAGGTCTGGTAAGGGTCGTCCTCTGATTGGATGGGGGCAGTGGAGGGGACGGGCTCTTCCTCCTCTGATGAAGACGAGGCTTTGAGTCGTCGAGCTGCAGAAGACGACGTCACGCTCAAGGTCAAACCGATCAAACCGTGGGAATTGGAAATACATAAATGTGTAAAAGACACTCAGGATTCTGACCGGAGTCGGACTTGGACCCACTGGACCTGGTTCTGGACCTGGTTCTGGTCTGGCTGGCTCTGTTTGGCCCCGCCCCCTTTGTCTCCGACTGACGACTTCCTGTTCAGCTCTGCGTTCCGATTGGCCGAGGAGCGAGCTGCAAAAACAAACATCGTCCAATCACAAGCCAGATCCACCCAGACCTCAAAACCGGTTCTGGTTCCGGACAGTCCCAGAACACATGATCGTGGCTTCCATTTCCCTGCGAGTCATGAGCACTTTGACGTGTACAGAAACGACAAACCTGAGTTTTCACCGTCACTGGTTCCGGTGAAGGATCCGGTCCGGTTTCGGGGCAGGGCCAGGATGTCGAGGCGCGTCAGTTTCTTGGACTCGACTTTGGTCTCTGGTCCGGACTCGGCTCTGGTCTCTGCGGCCAGGGTCTTGCTGGACTCGGATCCGGTCTTGGTCTTGGGTGGGTCGGGGGTCCTGGTCTTGGTCGGTTCTGCCTCTTCAGAGTCGGACTCCAGTCGAGCTCTGCGCAGCATCGAGGCTCTGGTGGGACGTGGAGCCGAGAGACTGTTGGACCGGACCAGGACCTGAGACCGGACCTGGGACTGGGCCTGAGACTGGACCTGAGACCCGGACTTCCTCTCCACCTGAGACCAGAGACGGAGCAAAGGTGAAGAAGCGCGAGAGAGGAACCATGTGAGACTGTTCATGGTGTTGAAGCTGCCTGGAGACGCCCGGAGACCAGGAGCGGTCGGGACGGACCCCCTCTCCTGGGCAGTTGCCCCCCTCTCCTGGGCAGTGCCCCCCCCCTCTCCTGGGCATTGCCCCCTCTCCTGGCATTGCCCCCTCTCCTGGGCAGCCCCCTCTCCTGCAGTGCCCCTCTCCTGGGCCCTCCATTGCCCCCTCTCCTGGGCATTGCCCCCCTCTCCCCCCTCTCCTGGGCATTGCCCCCCTCTCCTGGGCATTGCCCCCCTCTCCTGGGCATTGCCCCCTCTCCTGGGCATTGTGCCCCCCTCCTCCTGGGCATTTGCCCCCTCTTCCTGGGCATTGCCCCCTCTCCTTGGGCACGAATGCCCCCTCTCCTGGGCATTGCCCCCCCTCCTGGGCATTGCCCCCTCTCCTGGGCATTGCCCCCTCTCCTGGGCATGCCCCTCTCCTGGGCATTTGCCCCCTTCTCCTGGGCAGTGCCCCCTCAGTGTGCTACCCACTCTGCCACTGAGCAGGTTCACAAAACCGTTTTCCTCTGGTCCTTTTGCTCTGGCCCCTCCCTCTCTGTGTGACTCCGCCTCTTCTCCGACAGACGCTCCCTCGCCGAGACTGGACCAGATCCAAACCCTGGTCTCGACCTGCCTGAGGTTTGTGTCTTTGTGCACTGAGAAGAAAGAACAAGGAAAGTCCAGGTCTGAACCAGTCAAACCAGTCTAAACCAGGTCTAAACCAGGACTAAACCAGGTCTAAACCAGGTCTAAACCAGAACTAAAACCGGGCCTAAATTGGGTCTAAACCAGGACTAAACCAGGACTAAACCAGGACTAAACCAGGACTAAACCAGGTCTACACCAGGACTAAACCAGGTCTAAACCAGGTCAAAACCAGGTCTAAACCAGAACTAAACCAGTCGTCAAACCAGAACTAAAACCGGGCCTAAATTGGGTCTAAACCAGGACTAAACCAGGTCTACACCGGGTCTACACCGGGTCTACACCGGGTCTAAACCGGGTCTACACCGGGTCTAACACCGGGTCTACACCGGGTCTAAACCGGGTCTACACCGGGTCTACACCGGGTCAAAACCGGGTCTACACCGGGTCTACACCGGTCTAAACCAGAACTAAACCAGGTCTAAACCGGGTCGAAATCGGGTCTAAACCGGGTCTAAACCGGGTCTACACCGGGTCTACACCGGTCTACACCGGGTCTAAACCAGAACTAAACCGGGTCTAAACCAGGACTACACAAGGTCTAAACCAGGTCTAAACCAGAACTAAAACCGGGTCTAAACCAGGTCTAAACCAGGTCTACACCAGGACTAAACCAGGACTAAACCAGGTCTAAACCAGGTCAAAACCAGGTCTAAACCAGAACTAAACCAGTTCTAAACCAGAACTAAAACAGGGCCTAAATTGGGTCTAAACCAGGACTAAACCAGGTCTAAACCGGGTCTAAACCGGGTCTAAACCGGGTCTAAACCGGGTCTACACCGCGGTCTACACCGGGTCCTACACCGGGTCTAAACCAAACTAAACCGGGTCTAAACCGGGTCTAAACCAGGACTAAACCAGGACTAAACCAGGTCTACACCGGGTCTACACCGGGTCTAAACCGGGTCTAAACCGGGTCTAAAACCAGGTCTAAACCAGGTCTACACCGGGTCTAAACCGGGTCTACACCAGGTCTACACCGGGTCTACACCGGGTCTACACCGGGTCTACACCAGGTCTAAACCAGGTCTAAACCAGGTCTACACCAGGACTAAACCAGGCCTAAACCAGGCCTAAACCAGGCCTAAACCAGGCCTAAAACCAGGCTAACCAGCCTAAACCGCTAAACCGGTCTACACCGGGTCTACACCGGGTCTAAACCAGGTCTACACCAGGTCTACACCAGGTCTAAACCGGGTCTAAACCGGGTCTAAACCGGGGTCTAAACCGGGTCTACACCAGGTCTACACCAGGTCTACACCAGGTCTACAACCAGGTCTAAACAGGAACTAAACCGGGTCTAAACCGGTCTACACCAGTCTACACCAGTCTACACCAGGTCTACACCAGGTCTAAACCAGGTCTAAACCAGGTCTACACCAGGTCTACACCAGGTCTACACCAGGTCTACACCAGGTCCAAACTCACCTCTGTGTATGGTGTGTTTCCTGGTGGTCCCGAGGCTCTTGGTACTGGACCGAGGTTTGGACTCGGGGACGTTGTGACCGGCGCTGACCACACTGGCCGTGCTGACGCTGTCCAAGTCTGAGTCCGAGTCCAGGGCCAAGGGCTGCCATAGGAAGTCCGCCGAGATCAGGTCCTGAGGGGACAAAGCCTGTTCAGATCCTCCTCTAAAGCAGCTCAGATCCCTCTCTAAACTGGTTGAGATCTCCGTACCGGGTCCAGGTCTCTGAGGGATGGCTGGCTGGAGATGTGGGGCAGTTTCTTCCTCTGGACCTCGTCAGGTCGGTCTTTGGTGAAGCTCTCCTGACGAAAGAATGCCCCGGACCCGGTGTCGGGTCTGGTCTCGGGTCTGGTCTCTGCTTTGGTCCCGTGGCTCCTCAGGTCCGGAGCAGAGCTGTTGGGTTTGATCCCGGACCTCCTGGGCTCCTGGTTGAGCTGTCGGATCAGGACTGTGGTGGCCGGGCTCTTGGTCCGGTCTGAAACAGGACACAGTTAAACCTGGTTATAAATCCACATCTGGACCGGCTCAGGTCCTCGGATCGGTTTGTTTTCGAACGCTTTTTGGGGACTTTTTTGCCCGTGGGCATTATTGGACAGTGCAGCGTGAAATGGGGATGAGAGTGTGGAGGGACATGCAGGAAACTGTGGAGAGCTGGACTCACGGAGCTGCAGTAAATGTGGCATATGTGCTATCCACTCCACCAAGAGCAGAAGCTCTTTGTTCTCCTGGCGTGCTGAGGGTCCTTGCCTTGGTGAAGATGAACCTTGGCCCCAGTCTGAGGTCCAGAACCTCTGGAGTTCAATCGTTGTTTCATCAGAGATGTTTGTTTCTCATGGTCGGAGAGTCCTTCAGGTCCTTTTCACAAACTCCAGGCGGCTTCATGTGCCTTTTTCTGAAGAGTGGCTTCTGTCTGGCCACTCTGTGCTGCAGAGATGGTTGTTCTTCTGGAAGGTTCTCCTCTCTCCACGGAGACACGCTGGAGATCTTTCAGAGTGACCATCAGGTTCTTGGTCTCTGATTGCTCAGTTTGGTCGGGCTCTAGAAGAGTCTTGGTGATGATGGAGGCCCCTGTGCTCAGAGGAACCTTCAACGCTGCAGAGATGTTTCTGTCCCTTCTCCAGATCTGTGCTTGGTTTGTGCTCTGACATCACTGTTACTGGAGGGTCACTAAAGGAGACCACGCCTTTTCTGTACATGCCCCTCCCTCTGGAACTCCCTCCCCCTTGACATTTGATGAAAAGCCTTTGTGTAATTGTTTGATTTGGTTGAAGCGCTTTTGTTTCATTGAAATAAAGGAAACTAAAACGGAGAGAATCTGAGTGGACAAATGCCAACGCCTCCACGGCTGAAGTGAATCTTCTCATTTCCCACTTCACGTCGCTCCTCAGCGTTCGGCTCAAGAGACCTGGGGCTCGGTTGATCCGGGTCGGCGCGCGGCGAGACGTCTGGATGCCGCCATGACACGTTTCTCACCTTGGACGCTGGAGCGAGCTGGTGGTATAACAGCAGTGGAGCCCCCCACGTCTGGGCACGCGGGGGCTACTGACGGTGGCAAGCTAACGTTAGCTCCCACGTATCGGGTCTCCAATGGTTCCGACCGCAGCCCGACGACATCATCCTGGAACGTCTTTTTATTGGTTTAAATTGCAAATAATAAAACAACCTTCTTTCACGATGTCATTAAGGGTTTTTTGTAGAATTTTGAGGGAAATTATGAATTCAACCCTTTTTTGAATGAGGCTGAAACACAAAGAATCCATTGCGGACGCACTGTGGACGCTCCTGAGGCCCATCTGAGCGGTCCACAAACGGACCTTTAGGAACGTCCTGCGCCATCTCACGGTTAAACCATGGGGTAAACCTGCAGAGCACCATCATAGAACACAGGTTACGAGTATAACAACGGTGGACGAGTATAACGACCAGAGCTAACGACCAGAGCTAACGACCAGAGCTAACGACCAGAGCTAACGACCAGAGCTAACGACCTGAGCTAACGACCTGAGCTAACAGCCTGAGCTAAACAGCCTGAGCTAACGACCTGAGCTAACGACCAGAGCTAACGACCAGAGCTAACGACCTGAGCTAACGACCTGGAGCTAACGACCTGAGCTTAACGACCTGAGCTAACGACCTGAGCTAACGACCTGAGCTTAAACAGCTGAGCTAACGAACCTGAGCTAACGACCTGAGCTAACGACCTGACTCGACTGTAACGACCTGAGCTAACGACTTGAGCTAACGACGTGGGTGACATTGTGAAGGAGCTCGTCAGCATCTCGTCAGCTGCCTCCCTCTGCTGGCGTACCTGGTATAGACTCTGGTTTTGAACTCGGATCAGAGCCGATGTAGAAGCAGGAGCTGGGTATGTCCGGTCTCTGGTCCAGACTCTGGTCCGGACTCTGGTCCGGACTCTGGTCGACTCTGGGACTGGTCTTCTGGTCCGGACTCTGGACTGGTCTTCTGGTTCGACGTCTCTGGTCCGGTCTCTGGTCCAGACTCTGGTCCGGGACTCTGGTCCGGACTCTGGACTGGTCTCTGGTTCGGTCTCTGGTCCGGTCTCTGGTCCAGACTCTGGTCCGGACTCTGGACTGGTCTCTGGTCCGGACTCTGGTAATTTTGTGGTCTTTGGGGTTCTTCCGATCGGCTCACATCGCTCAAACTGTCAGGATCCACATCATCCTGAATCATCAGTCTCTGGTCCGGTCTCTGGTCCGGTCTGTGGTCCGGTCTCTGGTCCGGTCTCTGGTCCGGTCTGTGGTCCGGTCTCTGGTCCGGTCTCTGGTCCGGTCTCTGGTGCAGACCTAATATGAAAGAGGATCAAATGTGTGCCACAGCTGCTTTAAACTGTTATGTCTAAACCCGGTCCAAACCCGGTCCAAACCCGGTCTAAACCCGGTCTAAACCCGGTCTAAAGACCATCTAAACTCACCTTGGATCCTGTGAAGTCCAGGTGAGTCCAGTTTCTCGGGCGGTCTCTGAGGTAAGATCCGTCGGGTCTTGGTCTCACTGTGGTCCAAACCTGGTCCAGACGGAGGACTGAATCCGGATTCGTCGGCTAAACTGGCCCAACGTGAAACCCAGCGTTGGACCGTCCTCAGAACCAGAACCAAGGACCTGCAAAGAACCAGAAACACTTAAACAGGACTAAAAGCGGGTCTAAAGCAGGTCTAAAGCAGAGGTCTAAAGCAGGACTAAAGCAGGACTAAAGCAGGTCTAAAGCGGGTCTAAAGCAGGTCTAAAGCAGGACTAAAGCGGGACAAAAGTGGGTCAAAAGCAGGACTAAAGCAGGACTAAAGCGGTTCAAAAGTGGGTCAAAAGCAGGTCTAAAGCAGGTCTAAAAAGCAGGTCTAAAAGCGGGTCTAAAGCAGGTCTAAAACAGGTCTAAAGCGGGTCTAAAGCGGGTCTAAAGCGGGTCTAAAGCAGGTCTAAAACAGGACTAAAGCAGGACTAAACCAAGTCTAAAGCAGGACTAAAGCCGGTCTTAACCTGGACTAAAGCAGCACTAAAGTAGTACCTGCTCATGTGTGCAGGAAGAGGCGATGTCGCTCAGTCCACTGTACTCAGGAGAGTCCAGGACTCCAAAAACCTGCAACAGATCACAGTCTGGTTTAGATCAAGGACCGGGCCAAAGATCGTAACATCACTCGATTGCGATCAAAACTTCGATCACAATGTTATGGTTGACACTGGTCCAAGAGCCAATCCAGAGGCAGGACCAGGTCAAAGAGCCAATCTTCTTTACGAGAGTCGAAACATCAACAATTAAAATCACCTGACAGACCCACTCTTGAAAGAGGGGTGACACAGGGCTGTGCCTTGTCCCCTCTCCTATTTGCTTTGTACTTGGAACCATTGGCCCAATATATTAGACAATCAAAAACAATCTATAGTGTTATAATTGATGTGATGGAACATAAAATGGCTTGTTAGGCGGCAGATGTTTTATTATTTTGAGCCAAACCAGAAACTTCAACGTTGTTAGACGTTATAATGATCATATCTATACGTAGGATTTTACTAGTACAAGTACTGTAAAGTTATTCATGTCCTCCCCCTTCTGAAAGGGGGCGACAACGTTCAAAGTTGATATCAATTAAAGAATTGTATCGAGATCAAGAACATGATGTTTGTTGTCATATTTTATGAGTTATGTGGGGCACCAGCTGGTTAGGCATTTAGCATTATTTACTTGATTGATAAAAAAATTATTTTGCTTGTTATTCTGAATGTTGGTGAGAACGTAACCGTGACATTGACCCCATTTCTGGAAATGAATGAACACTTTACCACATGTGGTTTATGAAGATTTATTGACCAAATCATTAATCTGACACATTTGAATATGGAATATGCAAATGAGTCGATAACAGATGGAGATGCCAGACATGATTGCACTTGAGCTAGCTAGTTGTGTTTGAGTTAATTCTAAGATGATTTTATCAGTCAGATTGTGGAATGCGTTCATACAACCAGAACCAGAAGAAGCTGTGATCCTGAGGAGAAGGGCCTGTTTGTGTCCGAGAGCCTGTGTCCGTGTCGCCTCCAGGGTTCACTCAGGGGTCACGCTGGGAGAGACTGCTCGGTCCACACGCTGGGTTAGGGTTAGGGTTAGGGCACGGCTGCTCTGGAGCTCCAGGCTCTGACGGTGTCAGGCCAAAGAAGCACTGGGTCATGTCAGGGCTCTGGGTTCTCCTTGGCTCTGAGATGTTCCTCAGATAAAAAGGCTGTTGCACTGATTCACAGATGAGGGTGGTCCGAAGAGACCACTGGATCCAAAGTTTCCTTGTAGACTTGAAAAGTTGCTCGAGTTTGCATGACGCAGTTTAAATCACGTCTAAGAAAACGGGCACAGATTTCTGGGAGGGAAAAGTTAGCTTCCGCCGGGCGTGTCTCTCTGGAATGTTCTTTGTTCTGTGGGTTAGCTTAGCATCGCTAGGCCAGTGATAAGCCCACATCTCCCGAGACCCTTCTTGGAGGGCCTCTCCGATGGAGCTGAGTTTTCTCTCTCACAGACCCCTGGGGGTTGGCTTAGCACCAGTGTTCGACCAATCAGCACGCATGCTGAGTCAGAGTTGATCAGAGAAAAAGATCCGGAATAATGCGGCCATTGTTTAGCATTAACATTAGGCCACATAGTTCCAAAGGTAAATTGTTCACAAGACGAGTCATAAAGCAGTTAAATGAACGTGCAGAACACAAGAACATTATGAACTGTAAATTCATCTTGTGGACAAAGTCTGCACTCAGATGATTGATTTTGAAAGCGTTTTAGTTTTTGTCTTTGGAGAGAAAATGTCTCTGAAAGTTCATTTGAATCCAAAAACATTCGAGTGACGATGGAAACATTCGATGAAAACGTTTTTTCCAACGTTCAAAGCATGAAGTTTCTGCTCGGGCAGAGAAGTAGTAAATCTCCATTTGGGGGTTGTACATGGCAGCAGCTTAGGTCCCGCATTCCTGTTGTCATGGCAACAGTCACAGGTCATCCGCAGGTCACTACGTGTACAATGGAACCTGTATGCTGTACAATCAATGATTCCAAAACTCAAAGTTTCAGGTTTCCGCAGTTTCAAAGCTCCAGATAGTTTCTTCTTTTTGCTTAATGTCTTCTCTGCCACGGTGGATCTGATCTAGAGACAAACCTCCGCATTCACAGTACACTTCAGTTTTCCTGCTGGATAGAAACACTGACCCAGGATCAGATGTTAACATCGGTGTGAGCGGACACATACGTGTGGAGCTGCGTGCGTATGTGTTCTGACATTTGATTGGTCAGAAGAGAGGGAACACCGTGTTTAACCATGTTAGCGTTTTGGGACGCTAATGATATTTTATGGAACTTTAAATCTGGTTTTGGAAAGACACATGGTACGAGCAGCTCTGAAGGTTCTAAACGATTCCGTCCCAGCTCTGGATCTGAAAAACTCTGTGTTTCCCTTTTCAGGCTTTTGACACCGTTAATCTCAGCTTTTGAATCAAGTGCTTTTTTTACCATTGAAGCTCCGAAACGTCTGGTGTGGGCCACATTTATGACTCTATCTACAAGATGTTCTTGTGTATCGCTGCTCTGAGATTCAGCAGGTTGTGTCAGTCACACTGTGTGCCTGAGGCTGGATGGCCTTTGGGTGCAGCAGGTTCACACCTCCCTTTAGTGTTTAAAGTCATGTGTGCATCCTGTTTGTGACCACACAAACCTGGTTTAGATCCTGTTTGTGACCGCACAAACCTGGTTTAGATCCTGTTTGTGACCGCACAAACCTGGTTTAGATCCTGTTTTCCTGTTTTTTTTGGTGACGCACAAACCTGGTTTGATCCTGTTTTGGTCTGACCGCACAAACCTGGTTTACGATCCTGTTTGTGACCGACAAACCTGGTTTTAGATCTCTGTGTGACACCAAACCTGGCTTAGATCTGTTTGTGACCGCAACAAACTGGTTTAGATCCTGTTTTTGTGACTGCACAAACCTGGGTTTTAGATCTGTTTGTGACGCGACAAAATCCTGGTTAGATCCTGTTTGTGACCGACAAAACCTGGTTTAGCATCCTGTTTGTGACCGCACAAACCTTGGTTTAGATCCTGTTTGTGACCGCACAAACTGGTTTAGATCCTGTTTGTGACCGCTACAAACCTGGTTTAGATCTGTTTGTGACCGCACAAACCTGGTTTAGATCCTGTTTCTTGACCACACAAACCTGTCCGCATCCTGTTTGTGACGCATCAAACCTTGCCCATCTGTTTGTGACCACACAAACCGGTTAAAGATCCTGTTTGTGACGCGCAAAAACCTGGATTAGATCCGTTTGTGGACCGCCACAACCTGGCTTTAGATTCTGTTTGTGACCGCACAACCTGGTTTTAGTCCTGTTTTGTGAACCCACAAACCTGGTTTAGATCCTGTTGTGAAGCGCACAAAACCTGGTTTAGATCCTGTTTGTGACCGCACAAACCTGGTTTAGATCCTGTTTATCTGACCGCACAAACCTGGTTTTAGATCTGTTTGTGACCGGCACAAACTGGTTTAGATCCTGTTTGTGACCGACAAACTGGTTTAGATCCTGTTTTGTGACCACACGAAACCTGGTTTAGATCCTGTTTGTGACCGCACAAACCTGGTTAAGATCCTGTTTGGACCGCACAAACCTGGTTTAGACCTGTTTCTGACCGCAAAACCTGGTTTAGATCCTGTTTGTGACCACACAACCTGGTTTTAAGATCCTGTTTGTGAAACAGCAAACCTGGTTTAGATCCTGTTTCCTGACGCACAAACCTGGTTAGATCCCTGTTTTGTGAACCGCTAAACAAACCTGGTTTAGATCCTGTTTGTGACCCGCACAAACTGGCTTAGATCCATGTCTGTGACCACACAAACTGGTTTAGATCCTGTTTGTGACGCAGCACAAACCTGGTTTAGATCCTGTTTGTGACCGCACAAACCTGGTTTTAATCTGTTTGTGACCGGCACAAACTGGTTTAGATCTGTTTGTGACCGCACAAACCTGGTTTAGATCGCTGTTTCTACCGCCAAACCTGGTTTAGATCCTGTTTGTGACCGCACAAAACCTGGTTTTAAGAATCCTGTTTTGTGACCCCACAAACCTGGCTTAGATCCTGTTGTTGACCGCACAAACCTGGTTTTTAGATCCTGTTGTGGACCGCACAAACCTGGTTTTCGAGATGCCTGTTTTTGACCGCACAAACCTGGTTTAGATCCTGTTTGTGACCGCACAAACTGGTTTAGATCCTGTTGTGACCGCACAAAACTGGTTTAGATCCTGTTTGTGACCGCAACAAACCTGGTTTCAGATCCTGTTTTGTGACCGCACAAACTTGGTTTAAGATCCTGTTTGTGACCGCACAAACCTGGTTTAGATCCTGTTTCTTGAAACCACAGACAAACCTGGTTTAATCCTGTTTGTGACCGCACAAACCTGGTTTGATCCTGTTTGTGACCGCACAAACCTGGCCCATCCTGTTTGTGACCACACCAAACCTGGTTTTAGATCGTTTGTGACGCACAAACCTGGTTTAGATCCTGTTTTGTGACCGCACAACCTGGCTTAGATCCTGTTTGTGACCGCACAAACCTGGTTTAGATCCTGTTTGTGACCTGCAACAAAACTGGTTTAGATCCTGTTTGTGACCGCACAACCTGGTTTTAGATCCTGTTTGTGCGCACAAACCTGGTTTAGATCCTGGTTTCCTGAACTGTTTCGCACAAACCTGGTTTTAAGATCACTGTTTGTTGACCGCAACCTGGGTTTAGATCCTGTTTGTGACCGCACAAACTGGTTTAGATCCTGTTGTTGACGCACACAAACCTGGTTTATGATCCTGTTTGTGAACCGCACAACTGTTTAAGATCCTGTTTGTGAACCGCACAAACCTGGTTAGATCCTGGTTTCTGGACGCACAAACCTGGTTTAGACTCCTGTTTGTGACCACACAAACCTGTTTAGATCCTGTTTGTGACCACACAAACCTGGTTTAGATTCCTGTTTCTTGACGCACAAACCTGGTTTAGATCCTGTTTTGTGACTGTTTCGCACAAACCTGGTTTAGATCCTGTTTCTGACCACTCAAACCTGGTCGACATGTTTCTGACCACACAAACCTGGTCAATCATGCTCCTCGCCCGCTCCACTTCAGGATCTTGCTCGTTGTCAATGGTGTAAGTTCCTGCTTCGCTCAAACTGTCATCTTCTGGCGCCCCCTGCTGGAAGAAAACAGTTCATGTTCATGTTTGTAGTCCAGTCCCAGGTTCAGTCCTCCATGTTTGTAGTCCACTCAGGTTCAGTCCTCCATGTTTGTAGTCCAGTCCCAGGTTCAGTCCTCCATGTTTGTAGTCCAGTCCCAGGTTCAGTCCTCCATGTTTTGTAGTCCAGTCTCAGGTTCAGTCCTCCATGTTTGTAGTCCAGTCTCAAGTTCAGTCCTCCATGTTTGTAGTCCAGTCTCAGGTTCAGTCCTCCATGTTTGTAGTCCAGTCTCAGGTTCAGTCCTCCATGTTTGTAGTCCAGTCTCAGGTTCAGTCCTCCATGTTTGTAGTCCAGTCTCAGGTTCAGTCCATGTTTGGAGTTTGAGTAAACTTTTTTTCACTTTTAAAACTTTTTCATTTATTTTTTTGTGATCCATTCATTTTGAGGGGCTCAGGACTAAACACGGAGCGGCCTCCTGCTGGTGCCAGATCAGGACTAAACACGGAGCGGCCTCCTGCTGGTGCCAGAGTCAGGACTAAACACGGAGCGGCCTCCTGCTGGTGCCAGAGTCAGGACTAACACGGAGCGGCCTCCTGCTGGTGCCAGAGTCAGGACTAAACACGGAGCGGCCTCCTGCTGGTGCCCAGAGTCAGGACTAAACACGGACCGGCCTCCTGCTGGTGCCAGAGTCAGGACTAAACACGGACGGCCTCCAGCTGGTGCCACAGTCAGGACTAAGCATGGACCAGCCTCCTGCTGGTGCCAGAGTCAGGACTAAGCATGGACCGGCCTCCTGCTGGTGCCAGAGTCAGGACTAAGCATGGACCGGCCTCCTGCTGGTGCCAGAGTCAGGACTAAGCATGGACCGGCCTCTTGCTGGTGCCCAGAGTCAGGGCTAAACACGGACCGGCCTCCTGCTGGTGCCAGAGTAAACACTAAACATGGACCAGCCTCCTGCTGGTGCCAGTCAGGACTAAACATGGACCGGCCTCCTGCTGGTGCCAGAGTCAGGGCTAAACATGGACCGGCCTCCTGCTGGTGCCAGAGTCAGGACTAAACATGGACCGGCCTCCTGCTGGTGCCAGAGTCAGGACTAAACACGGACCGGCCTCCTGCTGGTGCCAGAGTCAGGACTAAGCATGGACCGGCCTCCTGCTGGTGCCAGAGTCAGGACTAAACATGGACCGGCCTCCTGCTGGTGCCCAGAGTCAGGACTAAACATGGACCGGCCTCCTGGTGGTGCCCAGAGTCAGGACTAAACATGGACCGGCCTCCTGCTGGTGCCAGAGTCAGGACTAAACATGGACCGGCCTCCTGCTGGTGCCAGAGTCAGGACTAAACATGGACCGGCCTCCTGCTGGTGCCAGTCAGGACTAAACATGGACCGGCCTCCTGCTGGTGCCAGAGTCAGGACTAAACACGGGCGGCCTCCTGCTGGTGCCAGAGTCAGGACTAACATGGACCAGCCTCCTGCTGGTGCCAGAGTCAGGACTAAACATGGACCGGCCTCCTGCTGGTGCCAGAGTCAGGACTAAACACTGGACCGGCCTCCTGCTGGTGCCAGAGTCAAGACTAAACATGGACCGGCCTCCTGCTGGTGCCAGAGTCAGGACTAAACACGTGGACCGGCCTCCTGCTGGTGCCAGAGTCAGGACTAAACATGGACCGGCCTCCTGCTGGTGCCAGAGTCAGGACTAAACATGGACCGGCCTCCTGCTGGTGCCAGAGTCAGGACTAAACATGGACCGGCCTCCTGGCTGGTGCCCAGAGTCAGGACTAAACACGGACCGGCCTCCTGCTGGTGCCAGAGTCAGGACTAAGCACGGACCGGCCTCCTGCTGGTGCCAGAGTCAGGACTTAAACTGGACCGGCCTCCTGGTGGTGCCAGAGTCAGGACTAAACACGGACCGGCCTCCTGCTGGTGCCAGAGTCAGGACTAAACATGGACCGGCCTCCTGCTGGTGCCCAGAGTCAGGACTAAAACATGGACCGGCCTCCTGCTGGTGCCAGAGTCAGGACTAAACATGGACCGGCCTCCTGCTGGTGCCAGAGTCAGGACTAAACATGGACCAGCCTCCTGCTGGTGCCCAGAGTCAGGGCTAAACACGGACCGGCCTCCTGCTGGTGCCAGAGTCAGGACTAAAACATGGACTGGCCTCCTGCTGGTTGCCAGAGTCAGGGCTAAACACGGACCGGCCTCCTGCTGGTGCCAGAGTAACAGGACTAAACATGGACCGGCCTCCTGCTGGTGCCAGAGTCAGGACTAAAACATGGACCGGCCTCCTGCTGGGTGCCAGAGTCAGGACTAAACTGGACCGGCCTCCTGCTGGTGCCAGAGTCAGGACTAACATGGACCGGCCTCCTGCTGGTGCCAGAGTCAGGACTAAACATGGACCGGCCTCCTGGTGGTGCCCAGAGTCAGGACTAAACACGGACCGGCCTCCTGCTGTGCCAGATCAGGACTAAACATGGACCGGCCTCCTGCTTGGTGCCAGAGTCAGGACTAAACACGGACCCGGCCTCCTGCTGGTGCCAGAGTCAGGACTAAGCACGGGCCGGCCTCCTGCTGGTGCCAGAGTCAGGACTAAACATGGACCGGCCTCCTGGTGGTGCCCAGAGTCAGGACTAAACACGGACCGGCCTCCTGCTGGTGCCAGAGTCAGGACTAAACATGGACCGGCCTCCTGGTGGTGCCAGAGTCAGGACTAAACATGGACCAGCCTCCTGCTGGTGCCAGAGTCAGGACTAAACATGGACCGGCCTCCTGCTGGTGCCAGAGTCAGGACTAAACATGGACCGGCCTCCTGCTGGTGCCCAGAGTCAGGACTAAACACGGACCGGCCTCCTGCTGGTGCCAGAGTCAGGACTAAACACGGAACGGCCTCCTGCTGGTGCCAGAGTCAGGACTAAAGCAAGGACCAGCCTCCTGCTGGTGCCAGAGTCAGGACTAAACATGGACTGGCCTCCTGCTGGTGCCCAGAGTCAGGGCTAAACACGGACCGGCCTCCTGCTGGTGCCAGAGTCAAGACTAAGCATGGGACCGGCCTCCTGCTGGTGC
The DNA here is from genome assembly GCA_015082035.1 of Chaenogobius annularis. Classification (NCBI taxonomy): domain Eukaryota; kingdom Metazoa; phylum Chordata; class Actinopteri; order Gobiiformes; family Gobiidae; genus Chaenogobius; species Chaenogobius annularis. The sequence continues at coordinate 99,316 of BJKM01000989.1, read as the reverse complement.
CAGAGTTGGGACTAAACACGGACCGGCCTCCTGCTGGTGCCAGAGTCAGGACTAAGCATGGGCCGGCCTTTTGCTGGTGCCGAGAGTCAGGACTAAACTTGGACCGGCCTCCTGCTGGTGCCAGAGTCAGGACTAAACATGGACCAGCCTCCTGCTGGTGCCAGAGTCAGGCTAAACACGGACCGGCCTCCTGCTGGTGCCAGAGGACTAAACACGGGCCGTCCTGCTGGTGCCAGAGTCAGGACTAAAGCAAGGACCAGCCTCCTGCTGGTGCCAGAGTCAGGACTAAAACATGGACTGGCCTCCTGCTGGTGCCCAGAGTCAGGGCTAAACACGGACCGGCCTCCTGCTGGTGCCAGAGTCAAGACTAAGCATGGACCGGCCTCCTGCTGGTGCCAGAGTTGGGACTAAACACGGACCGGCCTCCTGCTGGTGCCAGAGTCAGGACTAAGCATGGGCCGGCCTTTTGCTGGTGCCAGAGTCAGGACTAAACACGATGATCCGGTCAATGATCAGACAGGATTTATGAATTTCTCTCTCTGGTCCAGACTCTCCTGATTTCCATCTCTGTTTGGTGAGGAAAACTATCTGGAGTTCCTGTGTGAGGAAAGTCAAGTCGGTCTTGGATCTGATGTTTTCCTTCACACGTGTCTTTCTTTCACAAAACACAAAAACACAACACATTTAAACCTTTTCTCTAATGCTTTTCCCTGAAGCTTTCCTCTGGTTCTTTGCTCTGGAGCTTTCCTCTGGAGTTTTCCTCCGGTTCTTTCCTCTAGTTCTTTGCTCCGGTCCTTTCCTCTAGTTCTTTCCTCTGGTTCTTTCCTCCAGTTCTTTGCTCTGGAGCTTTCCTCTCGTGCTTTCCTCCGGTTCTTTCCTCTAGTTCTTTCCTCTGGAGTTTTCATCTGGAGTTTTCCTCCAGTTCTTTCCTCTGGTTCTTTCCTCTAGTTCTTTCCTCTGGAGTTTTCATCTGGAGTTTTCCTCCAGTTCTTTCCTCTGGTTCTTTGCTCCGGTTCTTTGCTCTGGAGCTTTGCTCCGGTTCTTTGCTCCGGTTCTTTGTGCCGGTTCTTTGCACAGGTTCTTTGCTCCGGAGCTTTCCTCTAGTGCTTTCCTCTAGTTCTTTCCTCTAGTTCTTTTCTCTAGTGCTGCTTTGCTCCGGTTCTTTGCTCCAATTCTTTGCTCCAGAGTTTTCCTCCGGTTCTTTCCTCTAGTTCTTTGCTCCGGTCCTTTCCTCTAGTTCTTTCCTCTGGTTCTTTCCTCCAGTTCTTTGCTCTGGAGCTTTCCTCTCGTGCTTTCCTCCGGTTCTTTCCTCTAGTTCTTTCCTCTGGAGTTTTCATCTGGAGTTTTCCTCCAGTTCTTTCCTCTAGTTCTTTCCTCTGGAGTTTTCATCTGGAGTTTTCCTCCAGTTCTTTCCTCTGGTTCTTTGCTCCGGTTCTTTGCTCTGGAGCTTTGCTCCGGTTCTTTGCGCCGGTTCTTTGCACCGGTTCTTTGCTCCGGAGCTTTCCTCTAGTGCTTTCCTCTAGTTCTTTCCTCTAGTCTAGTTCTTTCCTCTAGTTCTTTTCTCTAGTGCTTTGCTCCGGTTCTTTGCTCCAATTCTTTGCTCCAGAGCTTTCCTCTGGTTCTTTGCTCCGGTTCTTTGCTCCGGTCCTTTGCTCCGGTCCTTTGCCCCGGTTCTTTGCGCCGGTTCTTTGCTCCGGAGCTTTCCTCCAGGGCCAGGGCCTGGTTCTCCAGGCCTTTGTCATGATTTCTATGGCAACCGATCTATTCCTTTAAGCACTCTTTTTTCTTACGCATCAAAAACAAACTTTGAGAAGGTTTGAGAAGGGGGCGTGGCGTCTAAACTGTCGCCATGACACCAGAATACCTCTTTTTCACTTAAAGGATCAGTCCGGTTTAGTCTGGTTCTTACCATGATGGGCGGGGCCGACTTGGGCGGTGTCAGGGGCGTGTCTCTCGTGGGTTGGATCTGCTCCGGTCTGGATGTAGTCTGGACCTGGTCTGGACCCTGGACTTTGAGTAGCTCGCTGAAGTCCTGGGCCAGTCTGGACTTCCGGCCCACGCTGCCGAAAGGCCGGACCGCGATCCCAGGCCCGTCCTCTCGGGTCGGGGGCTCGGACTGGTCACGCTTCAGGGAACTGGACCTCGGGGACTTGGACTCCAGCGTCCCGTGGACCGAGGCGGGTCGGTCCGGTCTTCGACGCTCCAGACGAGCTCTGAGGGCGGCTTGGACCTCGGACTGAGGCCCTGAGGTCTGAGAGAGAGAGAGCTGATCAAGAGAAAGTAACAGGACTTTGGCTGGTCTGAACCAGGTCCAGTCCCTGGTCTTGGGTGATATCCAATAACATAAGAACCCCAGTTTGGTCTAGTCCAGGTTTAGTCCAGGTCTAGGCATAGTCCAGGTTTAGTCCAGTCCAGTTAGTCTAGTCCAGGTCTAGTCCAGGTCTAGTCCAGGTCTAGTCCAGGTCCAATCCAGGTCTAGTCCAGTTCCATCCAGGTCCAGGTCTAGTCCAGGTCTAGTCCAGGTCTAGTCCAGGTCTAGTTCAGCTCCAATCCAGTTCTAGTCCAGGTCTAGTCTAGGTCTAGTCCAGGTCTAGTCCAAGTCTGACCTGAGGGCTGTGGGTGAAGGACATGGATCTCTTCTTTCGAGGATTGTCGTCGTCATAAAACTCAATGATGAAGGCCTGCTGAGGGGGCGGAGCCTGCTGCTGAGGGGGCGGAGCCTGCTGCTGAGGGGACAGCGCCTGCTGCTGAGGGGACGAAGCCTGTTGCTGAGGGGGCGGAGCCTGTTGCTGAGGGGGCGGAGCCTGCTGTGGAGAGGGCGGAACCTGTCGCTGAGGGGGAGGGGCTCCAGGAGGGGACAATGCTAAAGGAGGGGGCGGGGCTACACGAGCAGCGGAGGTTTGTCTTGTATATGGCAGCGTGTCCAGAGCATTCGCAGGCTCTGATTGGACAGGATCCTCCGAGTCGCTTTGAGTCCCGTCTTCATGGTGATGATCTACAAACACATCATCTGATTAATAAACCAGTACTTATGAGTTATGAGATATGAGTTACTTATGGTTATGAGGTATGAGTTACTTATGGTTATGAGATGAGTTACTTATGTTATGAGATATGAGTTACTTAGATATGAGTTACTTATGGTTATGAGATGAGTTACTTATGGTTATATGAGTATTTGGTTATGAGATGAGTTTACTTATGGTTATTGAGATATGATTACTTTGGTTATGAGGTATGAGTTACTTATGGTTATGAGATGAGTTACTTATGTTATGAGATATGAGTTACTTATGGTTATGAGATGAGTTACTTATATATGGTTATGAGATATGAGTAACTTATGGTTATGAGATGAGTTACTTATGTTATGAATATGAGTTTCTTATGGTTATGAAGATGTTGAGTATACTTATGGTTATGAGATATGAGTTACTTATGGTTATGAGATGAGTTACTTATGTTATGAGATATGAGTTACTTATGGTTAATGAGATATGAGTTACTTTATGGTTATGAGTATGAGTTACTTAATGTTATGAGATATGAGTTACTTATGTTATGAATGAGTTACTTATGTTATGAGATGAGTACTTATGTTATGAGATAATTTGAGTTTACTTAATGGTTATAGATATGAGTTACTTATGGTTATGAGATATGAGTTACTTATGGTTATTATGAGTTACTTATGGTTATGAGGTATGAGTTACTTATGGTTATGAGATGAGTTACTTATGTTATGAGATATGAGTTACTTATGGTTATGAGATGAGTTACTTATGGTGTTATGAGATATGAGTTACTTATGGTTATGAGATGAGTTACTTATGTTATGAAATATGAGTTTTCTTATGGTTTATGAGATGAGTAACTTATGGTTATGAGATATGAGGTTACTTATGGTTATGAGATGAGTTACTTATGTTATGAGTATGAGTTACTTATGTTTATGAGATATGAGTTACTTATGGTTATGAGATGAGTACTTATGGTTATGAGATATGAGTTACTTATGGTTATGAGATGAGTTACTTATGTTATGAGATATGAGTTACTTATGGTTATGAGAATGAGTACTTATGTTATAGATGAGATGAGTTACTTATGGTTATGAGAATGGTTATGGTTATGAGATGAGTTACTTATGTTATGAGATATGAGTTTCTTATGGTTATGAGGTATGAGTTACTTATGGTTATGAGATGAGTTACTTATGGTTATGAGATATGAGTTACTTATGTTATGAGATGAGTTACTTATGTTATGAAATATGAGTTACTTATGGTTATGAGATGAGTTACTTATGTTATGAGATATGAGTTACTTATGGTTATGAGATGAGTAACTTATGGTTATGAGAATATGAGTTACTTATGGTTATGAGATATGAGTTACTTATGGTTATGAGATATGAGGTTACTTATGTTATGAGATATGAGTTACTTATGGTTATGAATATGAGTTACTTATGGTATGAGATATGAGTTACTTATGGTTATGAGATGAGTTACTTATGTTATGAGATATGAGTTACTTATGGTTATGAGATATAACTTATGGTTATGAGATATGAGGTACTTATGGTTATGAGATATGAGGTACTTATGTTATGGATATGAGTTACTTATGTTATGAGATATGAGTTATTATGGTTATTGAGAATGAGTTACTTATGGTTATGAGATATGAGTTACTTATGGTTATGAGATGAGTTACTTATGTTATGAGAATGAGTTACTTATGGTTATGTAGATGAGTAACTTATGGTTATGAGATATGAGGTACTTATGGGTTATGAGATATGAGGTACTTATGGTTATGAGATATGAGTTACTTATGGTTATGAGATATGAGTTACTTATGGTTATGAGTTATAGTTATATACTTATGGTTATGAGATATGAGTTACTTATGTTACTTATGTTATGAGATATGAGTTACTTATGGTTATGAGATATGAGTTACTACTTATGGTTATGAGATATGAGATATGAGTTACTTATGGTTATGAGATGAGTTACTTATGTTATGAGGATATGAGTTACTTATGGTTATGAGATGAGTTACTTATGGTTATGAGATATGAGTTACTTATGGTTATGAGTATGAGTTCTTATGTTTGAGATTGAGTTTCTTATGTAATGAGATATGAGTTACTTATGGTTATGAGATGAGGTAACTCATGGTTATGAGACTTATGAGTTACTTATGGTTAGGAGATATGAGTTACTTATGGTTTAGGATGATTACTTATGGTTATGGGATGAGTTACTTATGGTTATGAGATGAGTTACTTATGGTTATGAGATATGAGTTATGAGAATACTCATGGTTATGAGATATGAGTACTTATGGTTATGAGATATGAGTTACTTATGGTTACGGGATGATTTAACTTATGGTTATGGGATGATGGGTTACTGAGATATGGTTATGAGATGAGTTACTTATGATTATGAGATGAAATACTCATGGTTATGAGATATGAGTTACTTATGGTTATGAGATATGAGTTACTTATGGTTACGGGATGAGTAACTTATGGTTATGGGATGAGGTACTTATGGTTATGAGATGAGTTACTTATGGTTATGAGATGAGGTACTACATGGTTATGAGATATGAGTTACTTATGGTTATGAGATATGAGTTACTTATGGTTATGAGATATGAGTTACTTATGGTTATGAGATGAGTTACTTATGGTTATGAGATGAGGTACTCATGGTTATGAGATATGAGTTACTTATGGTTATGAGATATGAGTTACTTATGGTTATGAGATGAGATATGAGTTACTTATGGTTATGAGATGAGGTACTCATGGTTATGAGATATGAGTTACTTATGGTTATGAGATGAGATATGAGTTACTTATGGTTATGAGATATGAGTTACTTATGGTTATGAGATGAGATATGAGTTACTTATGGTTATGAGATATGAGTTACTTATGGTTATGAGAAAAGACCGTTCATTTCCCTGTGTATTATTATTAAGTGCGGTCGTACCCGAGTTCGCCTGAGGAGATGCCATATTTCTACGTGGAAGCAGACACATAATTGTATATATAATTATATATCCTGGCTTTACGGGAGATTACTGACAAGATTATAAAAACAGTGGGCACAAAGATAGACACGGCCCTGGCGGAAATGCGTGATTTGAAATCCAAGAATGGCGAGCTGGACCCCCGAGCCACAGCGGCCGAGGAGGAGGTCTCTGACCTGAGGGACACGCCTCTGCTTTACATACCAAAGTGGCAGAATTGACAAACCAGGCGCGTGTTTTGACAGACAAACTGGACGACCTGGAGAACTGAGAACGTAAATGTAATTTGTGGATTGATGTGGTCAAGTATCTGAAGACCTGGATCCCTGAAGATCTCAAACTTCCTACAAAAGCTGGGAAAATGAAGATTGACCGTGCACATCGCTCTCTGGCTCCCAAACCGAACCAGTGTCCAAGACCTATTATCCTGAAGTTCCACAACTTCAGAGATAAACAGCGTGTCATGGCGGCATCCAGACGTCTCACCGTGGGCCAATCCGGATCAACCGAGCCCCAAGTCTCTTTCTTCAACAACTACTCAGCGAAAGTGGTCAATAAACACAAAGCTTTGAAATCCCGCCTGAGAGAGAAGAACGTGGAATACGCTCTGCTTTATCCTGCATCGCTGAGGATCAACGTGAATGGAAAAATAAAAAGATTCACTTGCAGAAGAGGCGTTGGCATTTGCCAATTCAATACAGGATCTGGTCTGACATTTTCTCCCTTTATTTTCCTTTTTTCAATTAAAGGGTCCTGGACTTTACTGGAGACATGTGAGTGTGTGCCCAATGTGGGCCAGTATGTTATGTAATATCAACCGGCACGGAAAAGGCCTTTTTACCTAGAACATGGTTTTGCCTCAAACCTCTGATCTCGTTTTGGATCAGTCTGTGGGCTCTTTCCATGTTTTTGGCATGAGCCCTTTTTTCCACATTTTGTTTGTTCTTTTGTGTTCTGTTGTTGTGGTTCCTGTGTTTGTGTGTTGTGTTCGACCAGAGCTGTGGAACAAAAGCAGATTTACCACTCAGTCAAGGTCTAAACCTGGTCTAAAGCCGTTCTAACCTCTCAATCCAAGTCTAAACCTGGTCTAAAGCTGGTCTAAACCTGGTCTAAAGCTGGTCTAAAGCTGGTCTAAACCTGGTCTAAAGCTGGTCTAAAGCTGGTCTAACCTCTCAATCAATCCAAGTCTAAACCTGGTCTAAAGCTGGTCTAAACCTGGTCTAAACCTGGTTTAAAGCCAGTCTATCCTTTAAGTCCAGGTCTAAACCTGGTCTAAAGCCAATCTAACCTTTGGGAGTCCGGCTCTTCACAGCGAAGTCACTCTTGGTGCTGAATGTGTCGTCACTTTTGGGGCGTCGACGCATCACACTGACATCACTGTGCACCAGCCAATCAGCGACCTTCCGCTGCGATGACATCGCCCCGGCCTCCTGGTCCGCTCGGGTCCGGTCCTGGTCCAACCTGCGCTGGGTCCTAGAGAACTTGGTCACTTGGTCTTTGATCTTGATCTTTCCTGGAGTGAGCTCATCGAATTCTATGGTGAAGGAGGCGTGGCTCTGGACCACGGCCGGAGTCTCGGCCTGGACCAGGGACTCGGCCTGGACCAGGGACTCGGCCTGAACCAAGGTCTGGACCGGACAGTCCCGCGTGGGCAGGTCCCTTGTGGGGATGTCGAAGTACCAGGGCTTGGTCTGGTCCAGGTCCAGATCCGAGTCTTTCTGCAGATCTGCGACAGAAAGCACAGAGTCAGAGGAAGTGTGCTGCTCAAAGGCACAGAGGGAGTTGAACCTGGGACTTACCTGAGGGCCGGTCCCTGTAGTCTTGATCTCCCCACCACGAAGGCCGTCCGTACAGAGGAGTAGGCCCAGAGTCTGAGGACCAGAACATCAACACATTTAACCAAACAAGACCAGAGCCTGGACCAGGACCAGACCAGGACCAGGACCAGGACCAGGAACAGGACCAGAGCTATGACCAGGGCCAGGACCAGGGCCAGGACCAGGACCAGACCAGGACCAGAACCAGGACCAGGACCAGGACCAGGACCAGGACCTGAGCCAGGAACAGGGCCAGGACCAGGACCAGGACCAGGACCACCTGCTCCTCGACTGTAAAACGATACGGTTCATTTATAAAGTTGTGTCCAGTTGTGGTCACTCCAGATTGAGAATCACGACTCTTCGTGTGTGTTTGAGGACGAGGATGAAGTCTGTGCTTTTCTCTGACTGGATTTAACAACAGTTTGATTTTCTAGTTCAGATTCAAGTATTGGTCATGACGTTCTGCCTGTCCAGATGGAGCGTATTCTAACAAGCACAGCCCATAGGCTTCATTAGACAGGACAATGGGATGAGAGAGAAGGGAGGATATGCAGCAAATTGTCGGAATCGAACTCACAACAATGCAGCCATACGTGTGCAGTGCCCCAACCACTCAACCACCGTAACGACTCTTCTGTTGTAACAACACTTCTGTTGTAACACTTCTGTTGTAATAACACTTCTGGTGTTATAAACACTTCTGTTGTATAAAACTTCTGTTTTTATAACACTTCTGTTGGGTGCAGCGGTAACAATCTGGAGTTCAACGCCCAGAAGACAGTGGAGATGATCGTGGACTTCAGGAAAGCCACAGCCCCCAGCCCCCCTCATCATGACAGACTCCCCCATCACCACCGTGGACTCCTTCCGCTTCCTGGGCACCACCATCACCCAGGACCTCAAGTGGGAGCCCTCCATCAGCTCCCTCATCAAGAAGGCCCAGCAGAGGATGTACTTCCTGCGGCAGCTGAAGAAAGCCAAGCTTCAGAGCAGATGATGGTGCAGTTCTACACGGCCATCATTGAGTCCATCCTCACCTCCTCCATCACCGTGTGGTACGCTGGAGCCACAGCCAGGGACAAACAGAGACTACAGCGCCCTCTGCTGGAGCCACAGCCAGGGACAAACAGAGACTACAGCGCCCTCTGCTGAGAAGGTGATCGGCTGCAGACTTCCATCTCTGCAGGACCTGTACGTCTCCAGGGCTCTGGGACGAGCAGGTCAGATCACAGCTGACCCTTCTCACCCTGGACATGGTCTGTTTGAACCACTCCCCTCAGGCAGGAGGCCACTCCCCTCAGGCAGGAGGCTACGGTCCATCCGGACCAGAACCTCCCGCCATAAGAATAGTTTCTTTCCCTCTGCTGTTGGACTCATGAACACTTCAAAACACCTGTCACTTTAACTGCAATATTCATCACTCACTGTCACTTTCTGCACTACAACTTTAAACATAACTGTAAACTTGTGTACATAGAAATGCATATTTTTATTTTTATTGTATAGTAATTTTAAATTGTTTCTTAATGCCCTTTTTTGATTGAATATATGTTATATTGCTCAGTGTTTTATGTTGCACCTTTAAGGCCGAGACAAGTTCCTATGTCTGTGAAGTTTGTTCATTGACAATGGCAATAAACTCTTTCTGATTCTGATTCTGATTCTCTGTTATAATAACACTTCTGTTGTTGTAACACTTCTGTTGTAACATGTCTGTTGTAATAACACTTCAGGTGGTATAACACTTCTGTTGTTATAACACTTCTGTTGTAATAACACTTCTGTTGTAACACTTCTGGTGTTATAACACTTCTGTTGTAATAACACTTCTGGTGTTATAACACTTCTGTTGTATAACACTTCTGTTGTTATAACACTTCTGTTGTTATAACACTTCTGTTGTAATAACACTTCTGTTGTTATAACACTTCTGTCGTAATAACACTTCTGTCGTAATAACACTTCTGTTGTTACAACACTTCTGTTGTAATAACACGTCTGTTGTAACGACACTTCTATTGTAATAACACTTCTGTTGTTATAACACTTCTGTTGTTATAACACTTCTGTTGTAATAACACTTCTGTTGTTATAACACTTCTGTTGTAACACTTCTGCTTTAATAACACTTCTGTTGTTATAACACTTCTGTTGTAACACTTCTGCTGTAATAACACTTCTGCTGTAAAAACACTTCTGTTGTTATAACACTTCTGTTGTAATAACACTTCTGCTGTAATAACACTTATGTTGTTAAAACACTTTCGTTGTAATAACACTTAGTCTGGTCTAAAACATTCCCAAGGTAAACTGATTTTTGTAAAAAATAAATAAAAAAAAGTCTTGGTCCTGGCCCTGGTTCTGATTCAGTCCTGGTCGGTCCTGGTTCTGGTTTAGTTCTGGTCCTGATGTAGCACTGACCTGTTTTCGTGGCCGAAGTCTTGGTCTTCTCCTCAGTCTCACAGTGGGGGGGCTCAGGGGGGCTCTGGATCTGCAGCTGAGATGTGTACTTCTCATGCTGAAACACAGGGGGCGCGCTTACACAGGACACACACAGGGGGCGCTATCACACAGGGGGCTCTCTAACACAGGAGGTGCTCTCACACAGGGCACACGCTCTCACCCTCAGGACACACACAGGGGGCGCTCTCACCCTCAGGACACACACAGGGGGCGCTCTCACCTCAGGGCACACACAGGGGCGCGCTCTCACCCTCAGGACACACACAGGGGGCGCTCTCACCTTCAGGACACACACAGGGGGCGCTCTCACCCTCAGGGCACACACAGGGGGCGCTCTCACACCTCAGGACACACACAGGGGGCGCTCTCACCTTCAGGGCACACACAGGGGGCGCTCTCACCCTCAGGACACACACAGGGGGCGCTCTCACCTTCAGGGCACACACAGGGGGCGCTCTCACCCTCAGGACACACACAGGGGGCGCTCTCACCTTCAGGGCACACACAGGGGGCGCTCTCACCTTCAGGGCACACACAGGGGGCGCTCTCACCCTCAGGACACACACAGGGGGCGCTCTCACCTTCAGGGCACACACAGGGGGCGCTCTCACCCTCAGGGCACACACAGGGGGCGCTCTCACCCTTCAGGCACACACAGGGGGCGCTCTCACCTTCAGGGCACACACACAGGGGGCGCTCTCACACCTTCAGGGACACACACAGGGGGCGCTCTCACCCTCAGGACACACACACAGCACAGGGGCGCTCTCACCTTCAGGGCACACACAGGGGGCGCTCTCAGACACACACAGGGGGCCTCTCAGGACACACACAGGGGGCGCTCTCACCCTTCAGGACACACACAGGGGGCGCTCTCACCCTCAGGACACACACAGGGGGCGCTCTCACCCTCAGGGCACACACAGGGGGCGCTCTCACCCTCAGGACACACACAGGGGCGCTCTCACCTTCAGGGCACACACAGGGGGCGCTCTCACCCTCAGGACACACACAGGGGGCGCTCTCTCTCACCCCTTCAGGACACACACAGGGGGCGCTCTCACCCTCAGGACACACACAGGGGGCGCTCTCACCTTCAGGACTCACACACAGGGGGCGCTCTCACCCTCAGGACACACACAGGGGGCGCTCTCACCTCTCAGGGCACACACAGGGGGCGCTCTCACCTTCAGGACACACACAGGGGGCGCTCTCACCTTCAGGGACACACACAGGGGGCGCTCTCACCTTCAGGGCACACACCAGGGGGCGCTCTCTCACCCTTCAGGACACACACAGGGGGCGCTCTCACCCTTCAGGGACACACACAGGGGGCGCTCTCACCCTCAGGGACACACACAGGGGCGCTCTCACCTTCAGGGCACACACAGGGGGCGCTCTCACCTTCAGGGACACACACAGGGGGCGCTCTCACCCTCAGGACACACACAGGGGCGCTCTCTCACCTTCAGGACACACACAGGGGGCGCTCTCTCACCCTCAGGACACACACAGGGGGCGCTCTCACCCTCAGGCACACACAGGGGCGCTCTCACCTCAGGCACACACAGGGGGCGCTCTCACCTCAGGACACACAGGGGGCGCTCTCACCTTCAGGGCACACACAGGGGCGCTCTCACCCTCAGGACACACACAGGGGGCGCTCTCACCTTCAGGGCACACACAGGGGGCGCTCTCACCCTCAGGACACACACAGGGGGCGCTCTCACCTTCAGGACACACACAGGGGCGCTCTCACCCTCAGGCACACACACAGGGGGCGCTCTCACCCTCAGGACACACACAGGGGGCGCTCTCACCTTCAGGGCACACACAGGGGGCGCTCTCACCCTCAGGACACACACAGGGGGCGCTCTCACCCTCAGGGCACCACACAGGGGGCGCTCTCACCCTCAGGACACACACACAGGGGGCGCTCTCACCCTCAGGACACACACAGGGGGCGCTCTCACCCTCAGGGACACACACAGGGGCGCTCTCACCTTCAGGACACACACAGGGGGCGCTCTCACCCTCAGGACACACACAGGGGCGCTCTCACCTTCAGGGCACACACAGGGGGCGCTCTCACCTTCAGGGCACACACAGGGGGCGCTCTCACCTTCAGGGTCAGGACACACACAGGGGGCGCTCTCACCCTCAGGACACACACAGGGGGCGCTCTCACCCTCAGGACACACACAGGGGGCGCTCTCTCTCACCTTCAGGGCACACACAGGGGGCGCTCTCACCTTCAGGGCACACACAGGGGGCGCTCTCACCCTCAGGACACACACAGGGGGCGCTCTCACCCTCAGGACACACACAGGGGGCGCTCTCACCTCAGGACACACACAGGGGGCGCTCTCACCTTCAGGGCACACACAGGGGGCAGCGCTCTCACCCTCAGGGGCACACACAGGGGGCGCTCTCACCCTCAGGGACACACACAGGGGGGCTCTCACCTCAGGACACACACAGGGGGCGCTCTCACCTTCAGGGCACACACAGGGCGCTCTCACCTTCAGGCACACACAGGGGGCTCTCACCTTCAGGACACACACAGGGGCGCTCTCACCTTCAGGACACACACAGGGGCGCGCTCTCACCTTCAGGGCACACACAGGGGGCGCTCTCACCCTCAGGGACACACACAGGGGGCGCTCTCACCTTCAGGACACACCACAGGGGGCGCTCTCACCCTCAGGACACACACAGGGGGCGCTCTCACCTTCAGGGGCACACACAGGGGGCGCTCTCACCTTCAGGACACACACACACAGGGGGCGCTCTCACCCTCAGGACACACACAGGGGGCGCTCTCACCTTCAGGACACACCACAGGGGGCGCTCTCACCCTCAGGACACACACAGGGGCGCTCTCACCTCAGGACACACACAGGGGCGCTCTCACCTTCAGGGCACACACAGGGGCGCTCTCACTCCACAGGGGCGCTCTCACCCTCAGGACACACACAGGGGGCGCTCTCACCTTCAGGGCCTCCTCTGGAACTTTGTGTTGACTCTTTTCCAGGACGTAAACGTGGAATGTGAAACGAGCTCAGGAAAACTCAAGAGCGTTAACAAACTAAGGGATTATTATTATTGCATCATAAATATTACTGTACGTCCAAGATCCTGCGCCCGTCGCCGCCCCGGGGCGGACCAGGCTGCACCAGGCCACGCCCGTCTGTACCCCTGGGGCAGACGGTCCAGGTCCAGGCTGCGCATGCCTGCCCGATGCGCCCGGCCTGCCCCCGGGCGGTCCAGGATGCGCCCGCCTGCCCCCGGGGCGGTCCAGGATGCGCCCGCCTGCCCCCGGGGCGGTCCAGGATGCGCCGTGCCCCCCGCCTGCCCCCGGGGCGGTCCAGGATGCGCCGCCTGCCCCCGGGGCGGTCCAGGATGCGCCCGCCTGCCCCCGGGCGGTCCAGGATGCGCCCGCCTGCGTGAAGGATATCGTAGCCAAAGCGGATGATGTCGTTCAGCTTCAGGACCGATGTAAGTCTGGTCCGGGATTCTCAAGTCATTCACAAAAGTCTAAAGAGAAACCAGAGTTAGACCAGGACTGAACAGACTGAACCAGGACTGAACCAGACTGAACCAGGACTGAACCAGACTAAACCAGGACTAAACCAGGATGAACCAGGACTAAACCAGGACTAAACCAGAGCTGACCCGTTGAGGCTGCCCAGGTCCTTGACCAGGTGTTGGTCCGTCGTCTGGTTGTAGTTGATGACGGCGTGTTGTTTTGTCACGCGCGAGACTGAAACACATTCAACACAGGGTTGGGGGCTGGTCATGTGGTCAGAGGGGAGGTGGTCAGCAGAGTATGTGGTCAGCAAGTAATTGGTCAGAGCGGGGTCAGGCAGGTGGTCAAGCGGGGTCATGTGCCAGAGGCGGGCTCAGCGGTTCAGAGGTGGGGCCAGGCGGGTCCTTGGTTCTAGAGGCGGCGGTGGAGGTGGTCAGAGGTGGGCGCGGGCCTGTGTCAAGCGGGCGTCAGGAGGTGGTCAGAGTGGGCAGGCGATCCTGTGTCAGAGGCGGGGTCAGGCAGGGTCATCGTGGTCAGAGGCGGGGTCAGAGGTGGTCAGAGGGTGGGTCAGGCGGGGCGGTTAGTGTGGTCAGAGGCAGGGTCAGGTGTGTCAGAGGCGGGGTCAGCGGGTCATGTGTCAGAGGGGGTCGGCAGTGGTCAGAGGCCACTGCAGAGCGGCGTGGAGGTCAGAGGCGGGTCATGTGGTCAGAGGCGGGTTCCAGGGTCATGTGTCAGAAGAGCGGGGTCATGTGGTCAGAGGCGGGGTCAGGCGGGGTCATCTGGCTGGGGGCGGGGCTCCTCACCTGCAGCATGAGCTCACAGTCTTCTCTGCCGACAAAGATCATCTCTCGTGGCAGACGGTGCCGAGTCCCAGAGCTGCTCACCAGGAACCAGGAAGTGACGCTCATGTCTGCGGCAGCCCCAGGGCATGCTGGGAAATGTAGTGCCAGTCTTAGCGCCAAGTTAGCTTTACATGGGCACGTCATATTTGACCCATTCTATGTTCAAAGTTTTCACATAAACTTATTTAAACTTTAAAAACATATTTTTAATAACGTTTCAAAGTAAAAAAGTCATTTTTCACAGTCATAAAGTACTCAATATTCTAAGTATTCAGAGTATTCTCATCAGGTCCAAACGAGGTCTAAACCAGGACTAAACCAGGACTAAAGCAGGTCTAAACCAGGACCAGGTCTAAACCAGGACTAAGCCAGGTCTAACCAGGACTAAACCAGGACTAAACCAGGTCTAAACCAGACTAAAGCAGGTCTAAACAGGACTAAACAGGACTAAAGCAGGTCTAAAACCAGGACTAAAGCAGGTCTAAACCAGGACTAAGCCAGGTCTAAACCAGGACTAAAGCCAGGACTAAACCAGGACTAAAGCAGGTCTAAACCAGGTCTAAACCAGGACTAAAGCCAGGACTAAACCAGGACTAAAAGCAGGTCTAAACAGGACTAAACCAGGACTAAAGCAGGTCTAAACCAGGACTAAACCAGGTCTAAACCAGGACTAAAGCCAGGTCTAAACCAGGACTAAAGCAGGTCTAAACCAGGTCTAAACCAGGACTAAAGCCAGGTCTAAAACCAGGACTAAAGCAGGTCTAAACCAGGTCTAAACAAGACTAAACCAGGTCTAAACCAGGACTAAACCAGGTCTAAACCAGGACTAAACCAGGTCTAAACCAGGTCTAAACCAGGACTAAACCAGGTCTAAATCAGGACTAAACCAGGACTAAAGCAGGTCTAAATCAGGACTAAACCAGGTCTAAACCAGGACTAAACCAGGCCTAAATCAGGTCTAAGCCAGGTCTAAACCAGGACTAAACCACTGGGAGCGACTGTCACGTGACCAGTGGCCCTGTTCCGTGACGTCACGACAGGGGATGCTGGGACATTTGCTAAATTCATGGTTTCATCTGTTTTTATTCTTATGATTTTGGGCGTTAATAAAAGAAATGGAATTGAATCCTCAGTGACGTCACCGACCACGACCACGCCCGGCGACCGTCTCCATCCCGGGTAGCTACTGGAAACAGACCAGGACCAGGACCAGGACTGAACCAGGACCAGGTCTAAACCCGACACCTCCCCGGGATGCGCGCTCCCCTCCCCCGCTGTCCTGCCCGCTCCTCCCGCTTGTACCTCCTCCAGATGCTGCCGCTGCTCCTCCGCTGTCTGCAGCCCGGAGAGAGGCGCTGTGAGGCGGGCAGCGTGTGAAGGACGAGCCGCTGCAGGAGCGCTGGGACCGGCTGGGACCGGGCTGGGACCCTGGGACGGGCTGGGACCGGGCTGGGACCGGGCTGGGACCAGGATGGGACCGGGATGGGACTGGGATGGGACCGGGCACGGAGCGCTGCAGGATGGACACGGAGGCTCGGAGCTCGGCCGAGGATGAAGATGAGGAAGATGTTATGGCATCTCCTCCCGGTGCACGCGCACGCGCACCCGCCACCAGCGCGTCACCTGCTGCGTGCGCGTGCGTCCCCGCGTCACCGGAACAGCGCGTGTTTTTTTAATACATTTCTACATAAATAAAACCATTCACGACACGTTTTTTCACCATTTTAAAGGTGCACTATGAAACCTCTCCGTTTACACGCCGTCTCCATGGAGATGGTCAGCCATGGTCCAGAGTGCATCTGAGAGAAGACCTGACTTCAACCTCGTGAAATAATGTGATTATTGTTATTAATTATTATTAATCACATTTTATTTTATTTTTCTAAAGTGTTTTACAACGTTAAAAACACATTCAAAGAAAATAATACTAAAAACACACAATACAGTTTAAATCACATATGAAACGTGAGTCCCAATCGAGGCCGGTCCACGTTTAGACCTGACTCTGGCACCAGCAGGAGGCCGGTCCACGTTTAGTCCTGACTCTGGCACCAGCAGGAGGCCGGCCCACGTTTAGTCCTGACTCTGGCACCAGCAGGAGGCCGGTCCACGTTTAGTCCTGACTCTGGCACCAGCAGGAGGCCGGTCCACGTTTAGTCCTGACTCTGGCACCAGCAGGAGGCCGGAGGCCCACGTTTAGTCCTGACTCTGGCACCAGCAGGAGGCCGGTCCACGTTTAGTCCTGACTCTGGCACCAGCAGGAGGCCGGTCCACGTCCTGACTCTGGCACCAGCAGGAGGCCGGTCCACGTTTAGTCCTGACTCTGGCACCAGCAGGAGGCCGGTCCACGTTTAGTCCTGACTCTGGCACCAGCAGGAGGCCGGTCCACGTTTAGTCCTGACTCTGGCACCAGCAGGAGGCCGGTCCACGTTTAGTCCTGACTCTGGCACCAGCAGGAGGCCGGTCCACGTTTAGTCCTGACTCTGGCACCAGCAGGAGGCCGGTCCACGTTTAGTCCTGACTCTGGCACCAGCAGGAGGCCGGTCCACGTTTAGTCCTGACTCTGGCACCAGCAGGAGGCCGGTCCACGTTTAGTCCTGACTCTGGCACCAGCAGGAGGCCGGTCACGTTTAGTCCTGACTCTGGCACCAGCAGGAGCCGGTCCACGTTTAGTCCTGACTCTGGCACCAGCAGGAGGCCGGTCCACGTTTAGTCCTGACTCTGGCACCAGCAGGAGGCCGGTCCACGTTTAGTCCTGACTCTGGCACCAGCAGGAGGCCGGTCCACGTTTAGTCCTGACTCTGGCACCAGCAGGAGGCCGGTCCACGTTTAGTCCTGACTCTGGCACCAGCAGGAGGCCGGTCCACGTTTAGTCCTGACTCTGGCACCAGCAGGAGGCCGGTCCACGTTTAGTCCTGACTCTGGCACCAGCAGGAGCCGGTCCACGTTAGTCCTGACTCTGGCACCAGCAGGAGGCCGGTCCACGTTTAGTCCTGACTCTGGCACCAGCAGGAGGCCGGTCCACGTTTAGTCCTGACTCTGGCACCAGCAGGAGGCCGGTCCACGTTTAGTCCTGACTCTGGCACCAGCAGAGGCCGGTCCACGTTTAGTCCGACTCTGGCACCACAGAGGGTCACGTTAGTCCTGACTCTGGCACCAGCAGGAGGCCGGTCCACGTTTAGTCCTGACTCTGGCACCAGCAGGAGGCCGGTCCACGTTTAGTCCTGACTCTGGCACCAGCAGGAGGCCGGTCCACGTTTAGTCCTGACTCTGGCACCAGCAGGAGGCCGGTCCACGTTTAGTCCTGACTCTGGCACCAGCAGGAGGCCGGTCCACGTTTAGTCCTGACTCTGGCACCAGCAGGAGGCCGGTCCACGTTTAGTCCTGACTCTGGCACCAGCAGGAGGCCGGTCCACGTTTAGTCCTGACTCTGGCACCAGCAGGAGGCCGGTCCACGTTTAGTCCTGACTCTGGCACCAGCAGGAGGCCGGTCCACGTTTAGTCCTGACTCTGGCACCAGCAGGAGGCCGGTCCACGTTTAGTCCTGACTCTGGCACCAGCAGGAGCCCGGTCCATGTTTAGTCCTGACTCTGGCACCAGCAGGAGGCCGGTCCATGTTTAGTCCTGACTCTGGCACCAGCAGGAGGCCGGTCCACGTTTAGTCCTGACTCTGGCACCAGCAGGGAGGCCGGTCCACGTTTAGTCCTGACTCTGGCACCAGCAGGAGGCCGGTCCACGTTTAGTCCTGACTCTGGCACCAGCAGGAGGCCGGTCCACGTTTAGTCCTGACTCTGGCACCAGCAGGAGGCCGGTCCACGTTTAGTCCTGACTCTGGCACCAGCAGGAGGCCGGTCCACGTTTAGTCCTGACTCTGGCACCAGCAGGAGGCCGTCCACGTTTAGTCCTGACTCTGGCACCAGCAGGAGGCCGGTCCACGTTTAGTCCTGACTCTGGCACCAGCAGGAGGCCGGTCCACGTTTAGTCCTGACTCTGGCACCAGCAGGAGGCCGGTCCACGTTTAGTCCTGACTCTGGCACCAGCAGGAGGCCGGTCCACGTTTAGTCCTGACTCTGGCCACCAGCAGGAGGCCGGTCCACGTTTAGTCCTGACTCTGGCACCAGCAGGAGGCCGGTCCACGTTTAGTCCTGACTCTGGCACCAGCAGGAGGCCGGTCCACGTTTAGTCCTGACTCTGGCACCAGCAGAGGCCGGTCCGTTTAGTCCTGACTCTGGCACCAGCAGGAGGCCGGTCCACGTTTAGTCCTGACTCTGGCACCAGCAGGAGGCCGGCCGGTCCACGTTTAGTCCTGACTCTGGCACCAGCAGGAGGCCGGTCCACGTTTAGTCCTGACTCTGGCACCAGCAGGAGGCCGGTCCACGTTAGTCCTGACTCTGCACCAGCAGGAGGCCGGTCCACCGTTTAGTCCTGACTCTGGCACCAGCAGGAGGCCGGTCCACGTTTAGTCCTGACTCTGGCACCAGCAGGAGGCCGGTCCACGTTTAGTCCTGACTCTGGCACCAGCAGGAGCCGGTCCACGTTTAGTCCTGACTCTTGGCACCAGCAGAGGCCGGTCCACGTTTAGTCCTGACTCTGCACCAGCAGAGGCCTCCACGTTTAGTCCTGACTCTGGCACCAGCAGAGGCCGGTCCACGTTTAGTCCTGACTCTGGCACCAGCAGGAGGCGGTCCACGTTTAGTCCTGACTCTGGCACCAGCAGGAGGCCGGTCCACGTTTAGTCCTGACTCTGCACCAGCAGGAGGCCGGTCCACGTTTAGTCCTGACTCTGGCACCAGCAGGAGGCCGGTCCACGTTTAGTCCTGACTCTTGCACCAGCAGGAGCCGTCCATTTAGTCCTGACCTGGCACCAGCAGGAGGCCGGTCCACGTTTAGTCCTGACTCTGGCACCAGCAGAGCCGGTCCACGTTTAGTCCTGACTCTGGCACCAGCAGGAGGCCGTCCATTTAGTCCTGACTCTGGCACCAGAGGCCGGTCCATGTTTCGCTGCGTATCACCTGACCTAACGCAGCATGTAGAGGTTGAACAGAAGGGGTCCCAGGATTGACCCCTGGGGAACCCCACAGGTCAGGGGCATCAGGTCTGAGACACAGTTACTAATCTCATTTCCTGTTTTCAAAGTATGACTTCAACCAATTTAAGGCCACACCAGTGATGCCCACCCAGTCCTCTAGTCTCTGTAAGAGGGTCCCTTGATCGACCGTGTCAAAAGCAGCACTCAGAGAGCTGTGATGAGGTCTAAAACCCGACTGGAAGACATCAACTGAGTCACTCATCGGGCGGAACTGAATTAGCTGTTGATAAATGACTTTTTGGGAGTTGTTATTCTGAGAAATACCTTTCTCTTGTTCTACATAATAATTGGTTGTATGCTGACATTTTTCCCGTGTATATTTCATGACGAACCTGGAGCCATTTTCGTTCGGCCCGGCGGCACTCCCTTTTCTGTGCTCTGACCGAATCATCATGTCTCCATGGCAACTTCTGCTTATTTTTAACAATTTTAGCCTTCATAGGGACAATGGTGTGGAGAACATTCAAAACACTAGATGTAACAGAGTTCAACAACTCATTTACATTAGAACATGAGACATTTTCAAAGTTTATCATTTCCATAAACAGTTTTCCTGCGCTGTCATTTATGTGGGTGGGGCCACTGACGCCCTTAATAAGACTAAAGGACAGCATGAAGCTCTTTGCGTTTCTGTCACAGATATTATCAACATGAACATTGAAATCACCTGTTATGACCAAACCATCAAAGTCTGTGCATACGACTGAAACATCTCATGGAGACGGTTTAGCTCCATTTTGAAGGATACGTACTCAAATGATGAAAACCCCCAGAGGACAACCTGTGGGCAACAAAAGCACGTTTCAGTTTGGTTTCAGAGGAACTAAGCATGGTCTTCCCACATGGTACATGACTGGAGTGTTTATACCAGTGATTTCTCCCCTGTGGCACCCGGTGGTCCTGCGGTCTCTCGTCCAAGTTCTAAACAGGCCCGTCTCGACTTTACAAGTTGGTGCAACCACAATGATCAAAAAAAGAACATTTGCTCAGAAAATTTGAAAGAAAAACAAATCCAAAGGCCAAGCTCCGCCCTCCACACAAAACATTACTCCTCATCATGTGCCATCAATATATCTCCACAGATCTGACCTGGAACTTGGCCTGAGACAGATGAGTCTCTATTCTCCAGGTTTCTCCTGCAGAAGGAGGGTCTCAGGACAGGGGGGCTTGGGACATGTGTCTGAGGACACGGGATGTGGGACAAGACCAAGTCCTTTGAACACTGTTTCTTCTGTTTTTCTTCTGTTTTTCTTCTGTTTTTCACTGTCGCCTTCGAGGAAACCGCTGCTGTGATTTTGGGCGTTGCAAAAATAAATAATCATTGAAATTGAATAAATATAATGCCCTACTGTGGAACACCTAAGGCAACACAAGAAGATGGTCCCCAGGCAGATAAAGCACTGGCTGTGGATAGATTTATAGTTTTGGAAATAAGGCAATGTTCGTCTGGAGATGATTTAGGAAACCTGATTTCGTGAACTATTCAAAGACACAAGTATTTTATTTGGACTAAACAAAGACACAGAAAACAGACAAAACAAATAAAAGAGTATCTGGACTGAGCCTTTAAAGACCAGTCTGCATGGTCCAGGTCCGGCCAGGGCCAGTCCTGGTCCTGAAGGCCACTCTCGCCTCACAGCTCCATCAACACACAACATGCTCCAGATAAACTCCTCCAGACACAGTCCTGACCAAGACTAACCCAAGATCTGGGTCTGGTCCTGAGTGTTCCTTAACGTTCATCTTTCCATGTTCAGGAACATCCCTGTTAGGATCAGGTCTCATTGGTCGTCTCCACCCTCTGCGTCTCATTGGTTGGTCCTGTGCCCTCCAGAGCCTGTGATTGGCTGGTCAATGTTGGGGTCATCGTTGCCATGGTAACACTTCCCTAAACTCTTGATGATTCGCAGGTTTTGTCGAGCCGTTTCACACAGACTGTTCTCCAGGATCCAGGCCTCACTATCGGATGCAGGATCTCCAAGAAGAACCAGGTTCTCCATCGATGTCTGAAGGTAACGAACACCTGTGACCACCAGGAGCTGAGGGGGAGGACCAGAGAGATGGGGGAGGACCAGAGAGATGGGGGAGGACCAGAGAGACGGGGGAGGACCCGAGAGACAGGGGAGTGGCCAGAGAGACAAGGGAGGACCAGAAAGCAGGGGGAGGACCAGAGAGAGATGAGGAGGGGCCAGATAATAGGGGGTGGAGCCAGAGAGCAGGGAGAGGAGGATGAAGAAGAA
Source organism: Chaenogobius annularis (assembly GCA_015082035.1). Taxonomy (NCBI): domain Eukaryota; kingdom Metazoa; phylum Chordata; class Actinopteri; order Gobiiformes; family Gobiidae; genus Chaenogobius; species Chaenogobius annularis. The sequence goes on along the minus strand of BJKM01000989.1, from coordinate 77,279 downwards.
AAAGAGCAGAGTTTAAAATAATTGTGTTTATAATTCGTGTATTTACCTTGATCGATCTCTCACCGATCCACCATGACCCGATCCGCATGACCCGATCCGCCATGACCGATGATACCGATCTGCCATGACCCGATTGCCATGCCGATCCGCCGATGCCATGACCCGATCCGCCATGACCGATCCGCCATGACCTTCGCCATGACCCTCGCCATGACCCGATCCGCCATGACCCCGAGGCCGATCTGCCATGACCCGATCCGCCATGACCCGATCGCCATGACACCGATCCGCCATGACCCGATCCGCATGACCCGATTCCGCCATGACCCGATCCGATGACCGATCTGCCATGACCCGAGCTGCCATGAACCTATCCGCCATGACCCGAGCTGCCATGACCCGATCCGCCATGACCCGATCCACCATGACCCGATCTGCCATGACCCGATCTGCCATGACCCGATCTGCCCATGACCCGAGCTGCCATGACTCCGATCCGCCATGACCCGATCCACCATGACCGATCCGCCATGACCCGAGCTGCACATGACCGCGAGCTTGCCATGACCCGATCTGCCATGACCCGAGCTGCCATGAACCTATCCGCCATGACCCGATTCGCCATGCCCGATTCGCCATGACCCGATCCGCCATGACCCGATCTCCATGACCCGATTCGCCATGACCCGATTCGCCATGAGACCCGATTCGCCATGACCGCGATTCGCCATGACCCAATTTGTCACACTTTGGCACATCTCAAGTTGCTATAGAAACCAGATTTAGGAACTTATTTTTGAGATTTGTTTGCTCAAATCTTTGAAAGTGTTTTCCTGATAAAATATTTGCTCAAAGTCTCTATATTTAAGCTGTTGATAAATGGTTGAGCTGAATAAAGTCTGATTTCAGTTCGAACGAGATACAACCATCACGTTTGTTACTCTTTCTCAGATTAAACTCTGTAAATATAATACATTTAAACAAGATTTCAATTGACAGAACACACAATAAACATGTTTTAAAGAGTTAAATGGGTGAAATCAGGTGAGATCAGAAATAAATTCAGGATAATCAGGATAAATCAGGATAATCAGGTGAAATCAGGTGAGATCAGGTGAGATCAGAACTAAATCAGGATAAATCAGGATAAATCAGGATAAATCAGGTGAAATCAGGTGAGATCAGGTGAGATCAGAATAAATCAGGTGAGCTACAAATAAATTCAAGTGAGATCAGGTGAAATCCAGGATCAGGCAAAATCAGGCAAAATCAGGCAAAATCAGGCAAAATCAGGCAAAATCAGGCAAAATCAGGCAAAATCAGGTAACACAGATAATGTTTGTGTTTTACCTCAAAGGCCCAGACTGCGATTGCGCTGACGCTGATCACATTCAGGATCCACAAATAGTGTTGTCGCAGCGCCTCCCTGCAGCCCTGCCCCCAAAGCCCCAGAGAGCGAGACGATTGGACCAGAGACAGAAAGTGAGGGGCAGGGCGAGACTTCAGCCCGGTCTGTGGGCAGGGCCAAGGAGAGGCGGGGTCACAGCAGCTGAACGGAACTGAATCCGAGAGGTAAAGACCGGCCACGTTAGACCGGATCTGGCTGAGGACAGAGACTGGGTTAGACGCTCGGTCTCAGTCCTGGTCTATAGTCCTGGTCTATAGTCCTGGTCTATAGTCCTGGTCTATAGTCCTGGTCTATAGTCTTGTCTTTGTCCCGGTCTCAGTCCTGGTCTATAGTCCTGGTCTATAGTCTTGGTCTATAGTCTTGGTCTATAGTCCTGGTCTATAGTCTTGGTCTATAGTCCTGGTCTATAGTCTTGGTCTATAGTCCTGGTCTATAGTCCTGGTCTATAGTCCTGGTCTATAGTCTTGTCTTTGTCCCGGTCTCAGTCCTGGTCTATAGTCCTGGTCTATAGTCTTGGTCTATAGTCCTGGTCTATAGTCTTGGTCTATAGTCCTGGTCTATAGTCCTGGTCTATAGTCCTGGTCTATAGTCTTGGTCTATAGTCCTGGTCTATAGTCTTGGTCTATAGTCTTGGTCTATAGTCCTGGTCTATAGTCCTGGTCTATAGTCTTGGTCTATAGTCCTGGTCTATAGTCTTGTCTTTGTCCCGGTCTCAGTCCTGGTCTATAGTCCTATTTGAGTCCCAGTCTTAGTCCTGGTCCATACTCACTCTCGGACCCTGGGCTGGGTCCGGTCCAGGTACCGGTCTGAGATCCACTGGACCCTGAACCAGTCCTGATACCGGTCTTTTCCGCAGCAGCTCATGTGGATCTGGAGCAGGTCTAGTCTTGTCTTTAGACCCGGGTTCAGGTCCGAGTCTTTGTATCGTCTCATGGCAGCGCTAAGCCCCGCCTCCAAAGCCTCGTCCAATCGTCCGCTGAAGCCAAGGCCAAGGCAGAGCGCGGCGGCCAATAGCAGGCCGGCGGTGAGCAGCAGGGACACACCCACATATGGAGCCAGGACCAGCTTCCAGCGCAGAAACCTGTTATGATCCGAGCAGTCCAGGCAGAGCTGGGCCCCGGTCAAGTTTACGGCACAGGCCCCGAGTCCGGTCCAGATCAGGACCACAGGCACCGCCCACAACACGTCCTCTGACATCATTACCTCCCAACGCCGGAGCTCTGCCCACAGGTACACGCCCACAAGCACAAGCACCACCCCTGTTGCCACGGAAACCCAATTCAGCACCACCAAGACCCGGGCCAGGACCCGACGGTCCGAGTGACTCAGGACCACACGACCCAGCGCCATAAGGAACAGGACCAGGACTACAGCCAGACTATCCAGTCCAGGTCCAGACCATCCAGTCCAGGTCCAGACCACAGTCCGACAGAGGACTGGACTCTACCGAAGACCAGATCCGGATCCTCAGACCATGTTTGGATCCAAAAGAGTCCAGTTCAATAACCAGGTCTCAGCCTCACTGGTCCCAGTCTGGGCGAGGTCCAAATAGGTCCTAGACTCTGGACCAGGGTCCTGGTTTAGCGTTTAGACCAGCCTGGTTTAGACCTGGTTTAGTTCTGGTTTACTGGTTTAGACCCGGACGGTTTCTCTGGTTTAGACCTGGTTTAGTTCTGGTTTAGTTCTGGTTTAGGACCAGGTCTTGTTTAAGGCCCGGTTAGTCCGTCCAGACTTTGCTTGTTCAGACTATGTTTCGGTTTAGTCCCGGTTTAGACCAGAATGCACGGTTTGCAGCTCAGTTTCTGGCTTTTAGTCTGGTTTAGTCCTGGTTTATCCTGGTTTAGTCCCGGTTTAGACCCTGGTTTAGCCTGGTTTAGTCCTGGTTTGGTTTAGTCCGGTTTAGAACCGTTATCTTGTTTATCCCGCGTTTAGACCCGGTTTAGTCCTGGTTAACCCGGTTTCCAGTCCCGGTGTCCCCGGTTAGCCTGGTTTAGACCTGGTTTAGACCTGGTTTAGACCGCGGTTTATCCCGTGGTTTAGTTTACCTGGTTTAAGACTTCCTGGTTTAGTCTCACGGTTTAGACCTGGTTTAGACCTGAGTTTAAAGTGGTTTAGACCCGTTTAGGACCTGGTTTAGACACCGGTTTAGCCTGGTTTACCTGGTTTGACCTAGACCCGGTTTAGGCCTGCGTTGGACCGGTTTCCCTGGTTTAGACCTGGTTGTAGTTCCTGGTTTAGACCTGGTTTAGTCCTGGTTTAGACCCCCTGGTTTAGTCCCGGTTTAGACCTGGTTTAGTCCTGTTTAGGCCGGTTTAGTCCTGTTTAGTCCCTGGTTTAGTCCTGGTTTAGACCTGGTTTAGTCCCGGTTTAGCCCTGGTTTAGTCCCGGTTTAGAGTTCCCTGGTTTACCTGGTTTAGTCCTGGTTTAGACCCGGTTTAGACTGTTTAGACCCGGTTTAGGTTTAGACCCGGTTTAGTCCTGGTTTAGGCCCGTTTAGTCCTGGTTTAGTCCGGTGTAGACCTGTTAGTCCTGGTTTGTAGACCTGTTTAGTCCGGTTTATCCCCTGGTTTAGACCTGGTTTAGTCCCGGTAGACCTGTTTAGTCCTGGTTTAGACCCCGGTTTGGTTTAGACTGTTTAGTCCTGGTTTAGACCCGTTTAGTCGTGGCCTAGAAACCGGTTTAGACCCTGCGTTTAGCACCCGGTTAGTCACCGGTTTAGACCTGGTTTAGTCCCGGTTTTAGACCTGGTTTAGTCCCTGGTTTAGACCTGGTTTAGACCGTTTTAGTCCCGGTTTAGACCTGGTTTAGTCCCGGGTTTAGGCGTTTAGGTTTAGACCTGGTTTAGTCCCTGGTTTAGACCTTTGCCCGTTTAGAACCTGGTTTAGACGCCTGGTTTAGTTTCCTGGTTTAGTCCCGGTTTGACCCTGGTGTTAGCCTGGTTTAGCGCCGGTTTAGACCCGGTCCCGGTTTAGACCCTGGTTTAGTCCTGGTTTAGAGTCCCGGTTTTAGACCTGGTTTAGTCCCGTGGTTTAGACCGGTTTAGTCCTGGTTTAGACCCGGTTTAGTCCCCGGTTTAGACCTGGCTTTAAGCCTGGTTTAGAAGCCTGGTTTAGTTCCTGGTTTAGACCCGGTTTAGTTAGACCCTGGTTTAGTCCTGTTTAGACCCGGTTTAGCCTGGTTTAAGTCCCGTTTAGCCTGGTTTAGACCGGTTTAGTCCTGGTTTAGTTTACCTGGTTTAGTCCTGGTTTAGACCGGTTTAGTCCCGGTTTAGACCGGTTTAGTCCTGGTTTTAGACCCGGTTTAGTCCCGGTTTAGACCTGGTTTAGACCTGGTTTAGTCCGTTTAGACCTGGTTTAGTCCGGTTTAGACCCGGTTTAGCCGGTTTAGCCCGGTTTAGTCCTGGTTTAGACCTGGTTTAGACCTGGTTTAGTCCCGGTTTAGACCTGGTTTAGTCCTGGTTTAGACCCGGTTTAGTCGCCGGTTTAGACCGGTTTAGGTCCCGGTTTAGTCCCGGTTTAGGGACCCGGTTTAGTCCCGGTTTAGACCTGGTTTAGTCCCTGGTTTAGACCCGGTTTAGTCCCGGTTTATTTACCTGGTTTAGGCCTGGTTTAGTCCTGGTTTAGACCTGGTTTAGTCCCGGTTTAGACCCTGGTTTAAGTCCCGGTTTAGACCCGGTTTAGTCCTGGTTTAGTCCCGGTTTAGTCCCTGGTTTAGACCTGGTTTAGTCCTGGTTTAGACCGGTTTTAGTCCCGGTTTAGACCCGGTTTAGTCCTGGTTTAGGACCTGGTTTAGACCTGGTTTAGTCCTGGTTTAGACCCTGGTTTAGTCCGGTTTAGTACCTGGTTTAGTTTAGACCCTGGTTTAGTCCTGGTTTAGACCCGGTTTAGTCCCTGGTTTAGACCTGGTTTAGTCCTGGTTAGACCCGGTTTAGTCCCGGTTTAGTCCTGCGTTTAGTCCCGGTTTAGTCCCGGTTTAGACCTGGTTTTAGTCACCGGTTTAGACCCGGTTTTAGTCCCGGTTTAGACCTGGTTTAGGACCTGGTTTAGTCCTGGTTTAGACTTGGTTTAGTCCCGGTTTAGTCCTGGTTTAGACCCGGTTTACCCGGTTTAGTCCTGGTTTACCCGGTTTAGTCCGGTTTTAGCCTGGTTTAGACCCGGTTTAGTCCGGTTTAGTCCCGGTTTAGACCCGCGTTTAGTCCTGGTTTAGTCCCGTTTTAGTTTCCTGGTTTAGACCTGGTTTTGACCTGGTTTAGACCTGGTTTCCTGGTTTAGACCTGTTTAGACCCGGTTTAGTCCTGGTTTACTGGTTTAGCCTGCGTTTAGGGCCTGGTTTAGGACCTGGTTTAGTCCCGGTTTAGCCCTGGTTTAGACCCGGTTTAGTCCTGGTTTAGACCCGCGTTTAGACCCGGTTTAGACCGGTTTTAGACCTGGTTTAGTCCCGGTTTAGACCGGTTTAGTCCTGGTTTTAGGACCTGGTTTAGTCCCGGTTTAGACCCGGTTTAGTCCTGGTTTAGACTGTTTAGTCCCGTTTAGACCCGGTTTATCCTGGTTTAGACCTGGTTTAGTCCCGTTTAGTCCCGTTAGTCCCTGGTTTTAGACCCGGTTTAGTCCCGTTTAGACTTTTTTGGTTTCTGTGACGCTGCGGGTTTTAGGAGGGTCTGGAAACCCGGTTTAGTCCCGTTTAGTCCGTTTAGACCCGGTTTTAGATCCCGGTTTAGTCCCGTTCGTCCGTTTAGACGTTTAAGTCCTGGGTTACCTGAGTTTAGTCCCGGGTTAGACCTGGTTTAGACCGTTTAGTTCCCGGTTTAGACCTGCTGGTTTAGACCTGGTTTAGTCCCGGTTTAGTCCTGGTTTAGACCCGGTTTAGTCCTGGTTTAGACCCGGTTTAGACCCGGTTTAGACCCGTTTTAGACACGGTTTAGTCCCGGTTTAGACCCGGTTTAGTCCTGGTTTAGACCTGGTTTAGACCCGGTTTAGACCCGGTTTAGTCCTGGTTTAGACATGGTTTAGCCCCGGTTTAGACCCGGTTTAGTCCTGGTTTAGACATGGTTTAGTCCCGGTTTAGTCCCGGTTTAGTCCTGGTTTAGACCCGGTTTAGTCCCGGTTTAGTCCCGGTTCAGTCCCGGTTTAGACATGGTTCAGTCCTGGTTTAGCCCTGGTTTAGTCCTGGTTTAGACATGGTTTAGTCCCGGTTTAGACCCGGTTTAGTCCCGGTTTAGACCCGGTTTAGTCCTGGTTTAGACCCGGTTTAGTCCCTGTTTAGTCCCGGTTCAGTCCCGGTTTAGACATGGTTTAGTCCTGGTTTAGCCCTGGTTTAGTCCTGGTTTAGCCCTGGTTTAGTCCTGGTTTGGACCTGGTTCAGTCCTGGTTTAGCCCTGGTTTGGACCTGGTTTAGACCTGGTTTAGCCCTGGTTTAGTCCTGGTTTGGACCTGGTTTAGACCTGGTTTAGCCCTGGTTTAGTCCTGGTTTGGACCTGGTTTAGCCCTGGTTTAGTCCTGGTTTGGACCTGGTTTAGACCTGGTTTAGCCCTGGTTTAGTCCTTGTTTGGACCTGGTTTAGACCTGGTTTAGAATCAGGACAAAGTCAATATGACTTCAGTTAAACTGACACCACAGCGATGGTCGCCATGGTAACAGCTCCAGTTCATGTTGGACTGAAGAACAGAATCTGCACTTTAAGTATTAGAATGTATACGTGATGTTTTTATTTAAACTTGGAACTGTATTGTTACTACAAGTACTACACGTACTACAAGTACTACAAGTACTACAAGTACTACAAGTACTACAGTCGTCCAGCGCAAAGTGAGAACGGTCACAACAGGAATATTCAAAACGAGCTCAAATCCTCTACCTGAGATCTGTCCGACCCTCCCTGACTCCACAGACAGAAGACTGGCCCAGACCTGGACGGGTTGTCCTGCCCCAGACCTGGTTTAGTCCGGGTTAGTCCTGCCCCAGACCTGGGTCCGGGTTAGTCCTCCGACCTGGTTAGTCCGGTTAGTCCTGCCCAGACCTGGTTTAGTCCGGGTTAGTCCTGCCCCAGACCTGGTTTAGTCCGGGTTTGTCCTGGTTTGTCCTGGTTTGTCCTGTTGTTCGAGGACACAGGAGCAGAATGACAGCGTGACTTAATCCTCTTAAACTAATCACTGCTGCATCATCTTCTCTTGATCCTGGACCTGATCCTGGACCTGATCCTGGACCTGATCCTGGACCTGGACTAGGGAGACTTAATCTCTAACAGAAACATTAATTAAACAAAAAACAAAATTGAATTATTTATTAATAGTTCATTTAAAACTATGAGAACTATGAGCATTAAAGCTCCACTGTGGAACATTTATCACATTAGAACAGGACTAAACACGGACCGGCCTCCTGCTGGTGCCAGAGTCAAGTCTAAACCGGCCTCCTGCTGGTGCCAGAGTCAGGACTAAACATGGACCGGCCTCCTGCTGGTGCCAGAGTCAAGTCTAAACGTGGACCGGCCTCCTGCTGGTGCCAGAGTCAGGACTAAACGTGGCCCGGCCTCCTGCTTGGTGCCAGAGTCAGGTCTAAACGTGGCCCGGCCTCCTGCTGGTGCCAGGGTCAAGTCTAAACGCGGACCGGCCTCCTGCTGGTGCCAGAGTCAGGTCTAAACGTGGACCGGCCTCCTGCTGGTGCCAGACTCAAGACTAAACGTGGCCCGGCCTCCTGCTGGTGCCAGAGTCAGGTCTAAACGTGGCCCGGCCTCCTGCTGGTGCCAGAGTCAGGACTAAACATGGACCGGCCTCCTGCTGGTGCCAGAGTCAGGTCTAAACGTAGCCCGGCCTCCTGCTGGTGCCAGACTCAAGACTAAACGTGGCCCGGCCTCCTGCTGGTGCCAGACTCAAGACTAAACGTGGCCCGGCCTCCTGCTGGTGCCAGTCAGGTCTAAACGTGGACCGGCCTCCTGCTGGTGCCAGAGTCAGGTCTAAACGTGGCCCGGCCTCCTGCTGGTGCCAGAGTCAGGTCTAAACATGGACCGGCCTCCTGCTGGTGCCAGTCAGGTCTAAACCTGGCCCGGCCTCCTGCTGGTGCCAGACTCAAGACTAAACGTGGCCCGGCCTCCTGCTGGTGCCAGACTCAAGACTAAACGTGGCCCGGCCTCCTGCTGGTGCCAGACTCAAGACTAAACGTGGCCCGGCCTCCTGCTGGTGCCAGAGTCAGGTCTAAACGTGGACCGGCCTCCTGCTGGTGCCAGAGTCAGGTCTAAACGTGGACCGGCCTCCTGCTGGTGCCAGAGTCAGGTCTAAACATGGACCGGCCTCCTGCTGGTGCCAGAGTCAGGACTAAACGTGGACCGGCCTCCTGCTGGTGCCAGAGTCAGGACTAAACGTGGCCCGCCTCCTGCTGGTGCCAGAGTCAAGACTAAACATGGCACCGGCCTCCTGCTGGTGCCAGAGTCAGGTCTAAACGTGGACCGGCCTCCTGCTGGTGCCAGAGTCAGGTCTAAACGTGGCCCGGCCTCCTGCTGGTGCCAGAGTCAGGTCTAAACATGGACCGGCCTCCTGCTGGTGCCAGAGTCAGGTCTAAACATGGACCGGCCTCCTGCTCGGTGCCAGAGAGTCTAAACAGGCCTGCCTCCTGCTGGTGCCAGAGTCAGGTCTAAACGTGGACCGGCCTCCTGCTGGTGCCAGAGTCAAGTCTAAACATGGACGGCCTCCTGCTGGTGCCAGAGTCAAGACTAAACTGGCCCGGCCTCCTGCTGGTGCCAGACTCAAGACTAAACGTGGCCCGGCCTCCTGCTGGTGCCAGAGTCAGGTCTAAACGTGGACCGGCCTCCTGCTGGTGCCAGAGTCAGGTCTAAACGTGGACCGGCCTCCTGCTGGTGCCAGAGTCAGGTCTAAACATGGACCGGCCTCCTGTGGTGCCAGAGTCAGGTCTAAACATGGACCGGCCTCCTGCTGGTGCCAGAGTCAGGTCTAAACATGGACCGGCCTCCTGCTGGTGCCAGAGTCAGGTCTAAAACATGGCCGGCCTCCTGCTGGTGCCAGAGTCAGGTCTAAACATGGCCTGGCCTCCTGCTGGTGCCAGAGTCAGGTCTAAACATGGCCTGGCCTCCTGCTGGTGCCAGAGTCAGGTCTAAACATGGCCTGGCCTCCTGCTGGTGCCAGAGTCAAGTCTAAACATGGCCTGGCCTCCTGCTGGTGCCAGAGTCAGTCTAAACATGGCCTGGCCTCCTGCTGGTGCCAGAGTCAGGTCTAAACACGTGGCCCGGCCTCCTGCTGGTGCCAGAGTCAGGTCTAAACATGGACCGGCCTCCTGCTGGTGCCAGAGTCAGTCTAAAACATGGACCGGCCTCCTGCTGGTGCCAGAGTCAGGTCTAAACATGGACCCGGCCTCCTGCTGGTGCCAGAGTCAGGTCTAAACATGGACCGGCCTCCTGCTGGTGCCAGAGTCAGCAGTCAGGTCTAAACATGGCCTGGCCTCCTGCTGGTGCCAGAGTCAGTCCTCTTGTTTTGTTCGGCTTTGCATATGACTATTTTAAATTCTATTCTAATGTGTTTAATGTTTAGAGATTTCTTGTGATTTATACTGCATTGTGTGTGTGTGTGTTTGTACGTATGTGTGTGTGTGTGTTTGTGTGTGTTTGTGTGTGTGTGTGTTTGTGTGTGTGTGTGTGTGTGGTGTGTATGTGTGTGTGTGTGTTGTGTGTGTGTGTGTTGTGTGTGTGTGTGTTTGTTTGTATGTTGTGTGTTTGTGTGTGTGTTTGTGTGTGTGTGGTGTGTTGTGTGTGTGTTGTAAAGCACTTTGAATTGCATTTTTGTAAGATTATTTCTCTCCAAACAAAAGGAGGCGGGGCTTTATTTCAGCTCCAATCAGAGCGTTGCTGGTGCGACCCAGAACATGAAGCTCAATGGAAACATCCTGAGAGTAATGTTGTGCCGGGGGTTCCTGTGCAGGGGTTCCTGTGCAGGGGGTCCCTTTGCGGGGTCCTTTCCGGGGTGCCGGGGGTCCCTGTGCCGGGGTCCCTGTGCCGGGGGTCCCTGTGCAGGCCTTACTGGCACATGACAGACGCTTGGGTCATGAGGAGGAAGTGAAGAATCCCTGGGTCAAACCTGTGCTTACGACATGGAAGGAGCTGATCACAACATACAACTCAACAAAGAGGTTCAGGTCTTAAACTGTCGTCGGCTTCAGACCAAGGTTTAGGACCAAACAGAACTGACCTGAGACTCAAGGTCTGGATTACAAAAGGTCTAAAGGTTTGAAATGTTGAAAGAACCCTGTGACTTGGAGAAACTGACCAACATAAGATCTAAATTATATCAGTGCATGAAAAAAGACCATCACAAGAAAATGGACCACACAAACATCATCAACGATCATGGACTGGACTGAGAGAGGGGCCGACATCAGGCAAATGGAGAAACTTAATGTAAGACTTGGATCAACCGGGGCAAAAGAAAAGACAGAAAGCACAGTTATTGCACCATGGACGAATATGGTCAGTCGGACACACCTTCATGGGACCCCACAGGGCCCACCAGCTCTCTCCCCATGATTCCAGCCCAAAAAACATGACTCCGCCCCCTCCTTGCTGATGTCCCGGCCTTGTTGGGACATGGGACATCTCCATCCATCTGCACCATCATGGAGTTGCACAGCTCTCATCTGGAGCCCCTGGATGGCGTTTCAGCAGATGCTCTCTTCATCCCGTGGATTTGTCCTGCAGAAACCTTCCTCACTGTGGCTTTAACTGCTCAGGTCCGTGTGTTTTCCGAATCATCTCCAAACCTCTCGCTTCAATGATCACGCTTAAGCTCGGCACCAGAGATCCTTTTTGGTTTTGTCCATTGAAATGGTGCTCTGCTTGATAACGTGTTCTTAAGTCGTTCCTTCTGTAATTGGACTAACCTGGCACGGCCTGAGATTGACTTCACGGACCCAAAGAGTCCTGAGGCCCACCACCACCAAAGAGCCCTGAGGCCCACCACCATCAAAGAGTCCTGAGGCCCACCACCATCAAAGAGTCCTGAGGCCCACCACCACCAAAGAGTCCTGAGGCCCACCACCACCAAAGAGTCCTGAGGCCCACCACCATAAAGAGTCCTGAGGCCCACCACCATCAAAGAGTCCTGAGGCCCACCACCATCAAAGAGTCCTGAGAGCCCACCACCATCAAAGAGTCCTGAGGCCCACCACCATCAAAGAGTCCTGAGGCAGACCAGCCCACCACCATCAAAGAGTCCTGAGGCCCCCACCACCCAAGAGTCTGAGGCCACACCACCATCAAAAGAGTCCTGAGGCCCACCACCACCAAAGAGTCCTGAGGCCCACCACCACCAAAGAGTCCTGAGGCCCACCACCACCAAAGAGTCCTGAGGCCCTGAGCCCACCACCACCAAAGAGCCCTGAGCCCACCACCACCAGATCCTGAGGCCCACCACCATCAAAGAGTCCTGAGGCCCACCCACCCAAAGATCCTGAGGCCACCACCACCAAAGAGTCCTGAGGCCACCACCACCAAAGAGTCCTGAGGCCACCACCATCAAAGAGTCCTGAGGCCCACCCACCATCAAAGAGTCCTGAGGCCCACCACCATCAAAGAGTCCTGAGGCCCACCACCACCAAAGACCTGAGGCCACCACCTCAAAGAGTCCTGAGGCCCACCACCATCAAAGAGTCCTGAGGCCCACCACCATCAAAAGAGTCCTGAGGCCCACCACCATCAAAAGAGCCCTTGAGGCCCACCACCACCAAAGAGTCCTGAGGCCCACCACCACCAAAGAGTCCTGAGCCCACCACCACCAAAGAGTCCTGAGGCCACCACCACCAAAGAGTCCTGAGGCCCACCACCACAAAGAGTCCTGAGGCCCCCACCACCAAAGAGTCCTGAGGCCCACCACCTTCAAAGAGTCCTGAGGCCACCACCATCAAAGAGTCCTGAGGCCCCACCCCATCAAGAGTCCTGAGGCCCACACCATCAAAGAGTCCTGAGGCCCACCACCATCAAAGAGTCCTGAGGCCCACCACCACCAAAAGAGTCCTGAGCCCACCCACCATCCATGGGTTTCACTGGAAATGTGGGAAGTGGTGCAAAGCAGTTTTGAGAGGAAAAATTATGGCCATGGCAAAAAACAAAGAGGGAAAAACTAAATGATCTGGAACTTTGCTGGAGGTAAATCATGCCCAAAAAGGGAGGCCCACTCCAGCTCCGGGTCGGACACGGTGGTGGAGAAAGACCCGGAGTGAGGGTTAGGGTGTTTTGACAAAACTGGACGACCTGGAGAACGGAGAACGTGAACGTAAGATGCAGAACGTCTGTAATCACAGTCAGAAAAGGTTTATTTCCATCGTCAATGAACAGAATCCACAAACAGGAACTTGTCTCGGCGTTAAAGGTGCAACATGAAACACTGAGCAAGGATAAAAACATATATTCAATCTAAAGGGCGTTAAGAGACTATTTAAAATACTATAGTATCAAATAAAAATATGCATTTCTATGTACACAAGAGTTACAGTTACATTTACAGTTGTAGTGCAGAAAGTGACAGTGAGTCATGTGGTTAAAGTGGGAGGAGTTTAGAAGTGTTCATGAGTCCAACGGTCGAGGGGAGGGGCCTCCTGCCTGAGGGGAGTGGCCTGCTGTAATCCGACCTGCTCGTCCCAGAGCCCTGGAGACGTACAGGTCCTGCAGAGATGGAAGTCTGCAGCCGATCACCTTCTCAGCAGAGGGCGCTGTAGTCTCTGTTTGTCCCTGGCTGTGGCTCCAGCAGAGGGCGCTGTAGTCTCTGTTTGTCCCTGACTGTGCTCCAGCAGAGGGCGCTGTAGTCTCTGTCTGTCCCCTGGCTGTGGCTCCAGCAGAGGGCGCTGTAGTCTCTGTTTGTCCCTGGCTGTGGCTCCAGCAGAGGGCGCTGTAGTCTCTGTTTGTCCCGGTGTGGTCCAGCAGAGGGCCTGTAGTTCTGGTCCCTGGCTGTGGCTCCAGAAGAGCAGAGGGGAAAGTACACAGCCCTGTGGAGCTCCTGTGCTGATGGTCCGAGTGTCTGAGACATTCTTCTCCAGCCGCACGCACTGCCTCCGATCCGTCAGGAAGTCAGTGCGCCCCCTGCAGGTGGAGTCGGGCACGTTGAGCTGGGAGAGCTGTGTCCTGGAGCAGAGCAGGGAGGATGGTGTTGATGAAGAGCTGAAGTCCACAAACAGGATCCTGGTGTAGGTTCCCGGGGAGTCCAGATGCTGCAGGATGAAGTGGAGTGCCACTGAAGGTAGAGATGTAAATAAAGGCCGTGCACATGGCTCCCAAGCCGGCCCCAAATAAAAAAATTAATAACATTTAATCATTTATCATTTATTTTTATCATTATTATTATCCATCCCTCTTCTTCCGCTTTATCCGGGGCCGGGTCGCGGGGGCAGCAGTCTAAGCAGGGACTTCCAGACTTCCTTATCCCCAGACACTTCCTCCAACTCCTCCAGGGGGATTCCGAGGCGTTCCCAGGCCAGCCGAGAGACATAGTCCCTCCAGCGTGTCCTGGGTCTTCCCCGGGGCCTCCCTCCTGGACATGCCCGAAACACCTCCCTAGGGAGGCGTCCAGGAGGCATCCGGAACAGATGCCACCCAGCTGCTCACCTCAGCTGAGGAGCAGTGGCTCTACTCCGAGCTCCTCCCGTGTGACTGAGCTCCTCACCCTATCTCTAAGGGAGCGCCCAGCCACCCTGCCGGAGGAAACTCATTTCGACCGCTTGTTATATCCGCAATCTTGTCCTTTCGGTCCACTACCCAAAGCTCATGACCATAGGTGAGGGTAGGAACTAGTAGATTGACCGAGAAAATCGAGAGCTTTGTCTTTCGACTCAGCTCCTTCTTTCACCACAACAGTCCGATGCAGCATCTGCAGTGACCGCATCACTGCTGTCACGCAATCTCACGCTCCATCCTTCCCTCACTCGTGAACAAGACCCCGAGATACTTGAACTCCTCCACTTGGGGCAAGGACTCCCCACCCACCTGGAGAGGGCAAGCCACCTTTCTCCGGTTCGAGAACCATGGCCTCAGATTTGGAGGTGCTGATTCTCATCCCAGCTGCTTCACACTCGGCTGCAAAACCGTCCCAGTGCATGTTGCAGGTCCAGGTTTGATGGAGCCATCAGGACAACATCATCTGCAAACAGCAGAGATGAGATCCTGTGGTCCCCAAACCGAGACCCCCTCCGACCCCTGACTGCGCCTAGAAATTCTGTCCATAAAAACAATGAACAGAACCGGTGACAAAGGGCAGCCCTGAGGAGTCCCACACGCACTGGGAACAGGTCTGACTTACTGCCGGCAATGCGAACACAGCTCCTGCTCCGGTCATACAGGGACCGGACAGCCCTGAGCAAAGGGCCCCGGACCCCGTACTCCCGCAGCACCCCCCAAAGGGCACCCCGTGGGACACGGTCGAAAGCCTTCTCCAGATCCACAAAGCACATGTGACTGGTTGGGCAAACTCCCATGAACCCTCGAGCACCCGATGGAGAGTCTAGAGCTGGTCCAGTGTTCCACGACCAGGACCAGAACCACTCTGCTCCTCCTGAATCCGAGGTTCGACTATCGGTCGGATTCTCCTCTCCAGTACCTGGAATAGACCTTACCAGGGAGCTGAGGAGTGTGATCCCTCTGTAGTTGGAACACACCCTCCCGTCCCCTTCTTGAACAGAGGGACCACCACCCCGGTCGGCAGTCCAGAGGCACCGACCCCGACCGCCACGCGATGTTGCAGAGGCGTGTCAACCAAGACAGCCCTGCAACATCCAGAGACTTTAGGTACTCAGGGAGTATCTCATCCACCCCCGGAGCCCAGCCCCCGAGGAGCATGCCAACAAGAAGACGTGGACAGTGGGATTTAGGAGGTCCTCAAAGTACTCCTTCCACCGCCCGACGACATCCCCAGTCGAGGTCAGCAGGTCCTCCACCCGCACCGTAAACGGTGTTGGTGGAACACTGCTTCCCCCTCCTGAGCGGCGCCGGACGGTTTGCCAGAATTTCTTTGGGGACCGACCGATAGTCCTCCTCCAGGGCCTCCCCGAACTCCTCCCAGACCCGGGTTTTTGCCTCTTGCGACAGCACGAGCTGCGGCACGCCTGGCCCGCCGATACCCTGTCAACGGCCTCAGGAGTCCCACAAGCCAAAAGAGGCCTGATAGGCCTCCTTCTTCCGCCTGACGGCATCCCTTACTTCCGGTGTCCACCACCGGGTTCGGGGTTGCCGCCGCGACAGGCACCTGAGACCTTGCGACCACAGCTCCGAGCAGCCGCATTGACAATGGAGGTCGAGAACATGGTCCACTCGGACTCAATGTCCCCAGCCTCCCCCGGGATTTGGGAGAAGCTCTCCCGGAGGTGTGAATTGAAGACCCTGCTGACAGCGTGGGCTCCGCAAGACGTTCCCAACAGACCCTCACTATACGCTTGGGCCCGCCAAGTCTGTCCGGCTTCCTCCGCCGCCTGCGGATCCAACTCACCACCAGGTGGTGGATCGGTTGACAGCTCCGCCCCTCTCTTCACCCGAGTGTCCAAAGACACGCGGCCGGAGGTCAGATGACACGACAACAAAGTCGATCATTAGACCTCCGGCCTAGGGTGTCCTGGTGCCACGTGCACTGGTGGACACCCTTGTGCTTGAACATGGTGTTCGTTATGGACAGTCCGTGACTAGCACAGAAGTCCAATAACTGAACACTGATATTTTGTGTGTGTGTGCGGGACCACACCGCTCGGGTTTAGATCGGGGGGCCGTTCTTCCCAATCACCCCTCTCCAGGTGTCACTGTTGTTGCCCACGTGGGCGTTGAAGTCCCCCAGTAGAACAACGGAGTCCCCGGTGGTGCACTGTCCAGTACCCCTCCCATGGACTCCAAGAAGCGGGTACTCAGCACCGGTCGGCCCTAAGCCAGCACCACAGTGAGAGACCTGTCCCCAACCCGAAGACGTAGGGACCCTCTCGTTCACTGGGTAAAACCAACTCATGCGCGTCAGCTGTGGGCAATAAGCAAGCCCACGCCAGCCCCCCCGCCTCTCCCCGCAGGCAACACCAGAGAAGTGCAGCGTCCCGCCCCCTCTCGAGAGGATGGGTTCCAGTGCCCAAACTGTGCGTGGAGGTGAGGCCCACTATATCTAGTCGGAACCGTAAACCTCCCGCACAAGCTCAGGTCTCTTTCCCCCCCAGCGAGGGGACGTTCCATGTCCCCAGAGTTAGTCTCTGTGTCCGGGGATCCGGTCGTCGAGGCCCCTGCCGTCGACTGCCGCCCAGATTCCCACTGCACCAGTCTTTTATGTTTGGTGCTCAGTGTCCTGTTTCCACCACCAAGAGAGCGCCCTCGCTCCATTCACACAGCCAGAGACAGAGGCGGAGTCCTGCAGGTCTAAGCACAAGTCCTGGTCCTGGTCTGCCTGGTTTTGGGTGGATCTGACATGGGAGTTTAAGTAAGTTTCTGGAGAAAGCAAGTCCAAACCAGGTCTAAACCAGGACTAAAACGGACTAAACCAGGACTAACCAAGGACTAAGCAGGACTAAACAGGACTAAACCAGACTAAACCAGGACTAAAGCAAGGAATAAACCAGGACTAAAGGACTAAACCAGGACTAAACCAGGACTAAACCAGGACTAAGACCAGGACTAAACAAGGATAAACAGACTAAAGCAGACTAATACCAGGACTAAACCAGGACTAAAACCAAGGACTAAAGCAGGACTAAACCAGGACTAAAGACTACCAATAAACCAGGACTAAACAGACTAAACAGGACTAAACCAGGACTAAACCAGGACTAAACCAGACTAAACCAGGACTAAACCAGGACTAACCAGGACTAAACCAGGTCTGAAATCAGGCTAACCAGGACCCTAAACCAGGACAAAACCAGACTAAACCAGGACTAAAACCAGGGTCTAATCAGGACTAAAACCAGGACTAAACCAGGACAAAACCAGGACTAAAGCAGGTCTAAATCAGGACTAAACCAGGACTAAAACCAGGACTAAAGCAGGTCTAAATCAGGACTAAACCAGGACTAAACCAGGACAAAACCAGGACTAAAGTAGGTCTAAAATCAGGACTAAAACCAGGACAAACCAGGAAACAACACACCTAACTAGGTCTAAATCAGGACTAAACCAGGACTAAACCAGGACTAAACCAGGACTAAACCAGTACACAAAACCAGGACAAAACCAGGCACTAAACCAGGATAAACCAGGACTAAACCAGGTCTGAATCAGGACTAAACCAGACTAAAACCAGGACAAACCAGGACTAAAGTAGGTCATAAATCAGGACTAAACCAGGACAAAACCAGGACTAAAGCAGGTCACTAAAATCAGGACTAAACCAGGACTAAATCAGGTCTAAAATCAGGACTAAACCAGGACTAAACCAGGTCTAAACCAGGTCTAAACCAGGTCTAAAACCAGGTCTAAACCAAGGACAAAACCAGGTCTAAACCAGGACTAAAGCAGGACCAAAGCGGAGAACTAAACCAGGACTAAAGCAGAACTAAACCAGGAACTAAAGCAGGTTAAACCAGGTCTAAAAAGGTTCAAACCAGGTCTAAACCAGGTCTAAACCAGGTCTACCATCACTCAAGCAGACTAAAACCACTAAACCAGGACTAAAGCAGGTCTAAGGTCTAAAACAGGTCTAAAGCAGAACTAAACCAGGTCTAAAGCAGAAGGCTCTGGGGGAGGATTCTGGGGGAGGATCTGGGGGAGGATCTGGGGAGGATCTGGGGGAGGATCTGGGGAAGGATCTGAAACTGAACTGAATGACTTTCTGTGTGTTTTGTGTTTATATTGAACGTGGCATTGAAGAAGACGAGAGACAAGGAACAAGAAGAGAAGAACGAGGTGAGAAGAACGAGAAGAACGAGAGAAGAAGAACGAGAGAGAGAAGAACGAGGAGAGAAGAACGAGAAGAACGAGAAGAACGAGGAGAGAATAACGAGGAAGAGAAGAACGAGGAGAGAAGAACGAGGAGAGAAGAAACGAGGAGCAGAGAAACGAGGAGAGAAGAACGAGGAGAGAAGAACGAGAGAGAGAAGAACGAGGAGAGAAGAACGGAGAGAAGACACGAGGAGAAAGAAACGGGAGAGAAGAACGATGGAGAGAAGAACGAGAAGAACGAGGAGAGAAGAACGAGGAGAAAGAACGAGGAAGAGAAGAACGAGAAGAAGAAGAGAACGAGGAGAGAATAACGAGGAGAGAACGAGGAGAAAGAACGAGGAGAGATAACGAGAGAGAAGAACGAGAACGAGGAGAAAGAACGAGGAGAGAGAACGAGGAGAGAAGAACGAGGAGAGAAGAACGAAGAACGAGGAGAGAAGAGGACGAGAAGAACGAGGAAGAGAACGAGGAGAGAAAGAACGAGGGGAAAAGGACACAAACACACAACAGAAGTAGGTAAGACTTGGGGACATAGCTCAGGTTCTAAAGTGAACCAGTGAACTGTGAAGTTTCCCTCAGGTAGCTCAGGTTCATCAGGTCAGGCCTAGGTCTCAGTCACTGCAGGTCTCAGGTCAAGCTTCAGGCCCAGGTCAGCCTACAGGTCTCAGGTGCAGCCTCTAGGTTCAGTTCAGCTCAGGCCTCACGGTCAGCTCAGGTCTCAGGTCAGCTCAGGTTTCAGCTCAGCCTCGGTCTCACGTCAGCTTCAGGCCTCAGGTCAGCAATCAGGTCTCAGGTCAGCCCTCAGGTCAGCCTCAGGTCCAGCCTCAGGTCAGCCTCAGGTCAGCCCAGTCCAGGTCAGCAGGCTCAGGCCTCAGGTCAGGCCTCAGCCTCAGTCAGTCAGGCTCAGGTCAGTCAGGTCAGCCTCAGGCCTCAGGTCCTCAGGTCAGCCTCAGGTCTCAGGTCAGTCTCAGGTCAGCCTCAGGTCAGCTCAGGCTCAGGTCAGCTCAGGTCAGTCAGCCTCAGTCAGCCTCAGCAGGTCAGCCTCAGCCTCAGATCTCAGGTCAGCCTCAGGTCTCAGGTCAGCCTCAGGTCAGTCAGCCTCAGGTACCTCAGGTCTCAGGTCAGCCTCAGGTCTCAGGTCAAACTCAGGTCAGTCCCTCAGGTCAGCCTCAGGTTCAGGTCAGCCTCAGGTCTCAGGTCAGCCTCAGGTCTCAGGTCAGTCAGCAACAGGCCCTCAGGTCAGCCTCAGGTCTCAGGTCTCAGGTCAGTCGCCTCAGGTCAGCCTCAGGTCAGCTCAGGCCTCAGGTCAGCCTCAGGTCAGCCTCTGGTCAGCCTCAGGTCAGCCTCAGGTCAGCCTCAGGTCAGCCTCAAGGTCAGCTCAGGTCTCAGGTCAGCCTCAGGTCAGGCCTCAGGTCAGCCTCAGGTCAAGGCCTCAGGTCAGCCCTCAGGTCTAGGTCAGCCTCAGGTCAGCCTCAGGCTCAGGCTCAGGTCTCAGGTCAGCCTCAGGTCTCAGGTCAAGCCTCAGGTCTCAGGTCAGCCTCAGGCTCAGGTCAGCCTCAGGTCTCAGGTTCAGCCTCAGTAGCCTCAGGTCCAGGTCAGCCTCAAGGTCTCGTCAGTCAGCTCAGGCCTCAGGTTCACTCAGGTTCAGTCAGCCTCAGGCTCAGGTCAGCCTCAGGTCAGTCAGCCTCAGGTCAGCCTCAGGCCTCAGGTCAGCTCAGGCCTCAGGTCTCAGGTCAGCCTCAGGCTCAGGTCAGTTCGCCAGGTCAGTCAGGTCTCAGGTCAGCCTCAGGCCTAGTCAAGCTCAGGTCTCAAGGTCAGCCTCAGGTCTCAGTCAGCCCAGGGTTCACCTCCAGGTCAGCCTCAGAATCCTCAGGTCAGCCTCAGGTCTCAGGCAGTCCTCACGGTCTCCAGGTCCAGCCAGGTCAGGTCAGTCAGTCAGTCAGCTCAGGTCAGCCTCAGGTCAGCCTCAGGTCTCAGGTCAGCAGGTCAGCCTCAGGTCAGCCTCAGGTCTCAGGTCAGGCTCAGGGTCTCAGGTCAGTCAGCCCAGGCTCAGGTCGCAGGTCTCAGGTCAGCCTCAGGTCTCAGGTCAGCCTCAGGTCAGCCTCAGGTCTAGGTAGCCTCAGGTCTCAGGTCTCAGGTCAGCTTCAAGGTCTCAGGTCAGCCCAGTCTCAGGTCAAGCCTCCAGGTCAGCCTCAGGTCTCAGGTAGCTCAGGTCTCAGGTCACCCGGCCTCAGGTCAGCCTCAGGTCTAGGTCAGCTCAGGTCTTCAGGTCAGGCCTCAGGTCAGCCTCAAGGCCTCAGGTCAGCCTCAGGTCTCAGGTCCAGCCTAGGTCCAGGTCAGCCTCAGGTCTCAGGTTGCCTCAGGCTCAGGTTCAGCCTCAGTCTCAGGTCAGCCTCAGGTTCAGGTCAGCCTCAGGTTCAGCCTCAGGCCTCAGGTCTCAGGTCAGCCTCAGGTCTCGGTCAGCCTCAGGTCAGCCTCAGTCAGCCTCAGGTTCAGCCTCAGGTCAGCCTCAGGTCAGCCTCAGGTCTTCAGGTCCTCAGGTTAGCCTCAGGTCTGCAGGTCAGCCTCAGGTCTCAAGGTTCACCTCAGGTCTCAGCAGACCTCAGGCCTCAGGTCCAGCATCCAGGTCTCAGGTCAGCCTCAGGCCTCAGTCAGCCCTCAGGCCTCAGGTCAGCCTCAGGTCTCAGGTCAGCCTCAGGCCCAGTCGCCCAGGCTCGGTCAGCCTCAGTCAGCCTCGGTCAGCTCAAGGTCACCTCAGGCCTCAGGTCAGCCTCAGGCCTCAGGTCAGCCTCAGTCAGCCTCAGGTCACCTCAGGTCAGCCTCAGGCCTCAGGTCAGCCCAGCCTCATGGTTCAGCCCTCAGGCCTCAGGTCCAGGCCTCAAGGTCAGCCTCCGTCCTGACTAACCCTGCAGTGAAACATCTCAGATGTCACGTTCTTACAGTGATGATGTCCATTCGTGAGCTTCTCGCTTTCTCTGTCGTCAGATGTTCCTGTGTTCTTATCTCGTCTTTTGGCGGCGTCTCGGACACGCCTCTCATCGGGCATGGAGACCGAAACGCTTAATAGCAACTGTTGTCAGTGGCATCAAGACGGCCAGGTGAGCCCTGCCACCTCTCCTGTCCTGCTCCTTGTCTCTGCTCTGTCTGCTCCTGTCTCTGCTTCCTGTCTCTGCTCCTGTCTCTGCTCCTGTCTCTGCTCCTGTTCACTGCTGCTCCTGTCTCTGCTCCTGTCACTGCTCCTGTCTCTGCTCCTGTCACTGCTCTGTCTCTGCTCCTGTCTCTGCTCCTGTCCTGCGTCCTGTCTCTGCTCCTGTCACTGCTCCTGTTCTGCTGCTCCTGTCACTGCTCTGTCTCTGCTTTCCTGCCACTCTCCTGTCTCTGCTCCGTCAGCTGCTCCTGCTCTGCTCTTTGTTGTTGTTGTCCTGTACTGCTCTGTCACTGCCTGTCCTGTCACTGCTCCTGTCTGTCTGTCTCTGCTCCTGTCTCTGCTCCTGTCACTGCTCCTCCTGTCACTGCTCCTGTCTGCTCCTGTCACTGCTCCTGTCACTGCTCCTGCTCACTGCTCCTGTCACTGCTCCTCCTGTCACTGCTCCTGTCACTGCCTGTCACTGCTCCTGCCTGCTCCTGCTCCTGCTCCTGTACTGTCTGCTCCTTCCCATGCTCTGTCCTGCTCCTGCAATGCTCCTGTCTCCTGCTTCCTATCACTGGCTCCTGTCCTGAACTCCTGTCTAACCGAGTCTCTGCCCCTGCCTTCAGAAAGGTGAAGCAGAGCCTGGTTCTTCAGGTGGAGCAGATGCAAACTCAGTTCTCTGGATTCAGACCCTGGACTCGTCGTTCTTCAGGTGAGAATCAGTTTTGTTTCCTTTAGTTTCTCTCAGGACTGATGGAGCAGGATGATTGGTTGCTTAAGCGGTCGTGTCTGTTGAGCGGTGCGTCAAATCTGTTGGATCCATATTTCTGCGTGGGGAGCAGACACTAGCCCGGCGTGATGGCCCCTGCCTCCGCCTGCACTGGCTCTGGGCCGGGCACCGCTCTGGAGGAGACCAGGAGTGAGATAGAACCAGTGATTATAGGCGGCTTTGCAGGGAATAACTGATATTACAAAGGCAGTAGACGCAATGATAGATGTGAAATCCAAGACTAATGACCGGACCGCCGAGCCACAGCGGCTGAAAACGAATGGCTCCGAAGCCGAACCAGCGTCCAAGACCTATAATAACTGAAATTCCACAACTTCAGTGACAAACGTGTGCCATGCGCGGCATCCAGACGCGGGCCGGCCCGGATCAACCAAACCCCAGGTCTCTTTCTTTAACGACTACTCAGCAAGAGTGGTCAATAAACACAAAGCTTTTGACCCGGTGAAATCCCACCTGAGAGAGAAGAACGTGGACGACGCTCTGCTTTGTCCTGTAACGCTGAGGAGCAACGTGAACGGAAAAATAAAAAGATTCACAACTGCAGAGGAGGCGTAAGCACGGGATCCAGTTTGACCCACTTTACTCTTTTCCCTTTATTTCAACAAAAGGGTCCATTTTCTGACTTTACTGGAGACATGTGAGTGTTTGCCCAATTGTGCCCAATGTGCCCAATGTGGGCCAGTGTGGTCCAACTTTAGTTTTACCTAGAAAATAGTTTTCTCTGATCTCTTTTTTCCACATTTGTTTGTTCTTTGTGTTGTTCTGTTGTGGTTCTTGTGTGTTGTGTTGGGCCAGAGCTGGACACAGCATCTGAAGAATACAAACAGCATCTTTTAATGTTAATTGGAATATTGAGTCCAATTAAGCGATCAAAGATCAATTGACAAAGAGGAGAAAACATTATATATAGCTACAAGAAACCCATTTAAATGACTTAGAACATCAAAGATTTTTGTACATTTTGAGTTATAACAGACTTCCCTATTCCTCACACAGGGGCCGACATAAGAGGGGCGTGGCCATATTGAATCTCAAGCAGCATATAATTCGAAACAGGGTTTGGAAACACCCAAAGATAAAGATGGCAGATTTGTACTGGTCAACAGGAAATATTAATGGAAGTATTTTTACTTTTTTGATAAATGTATATCAAAGGACTCACCCCCATCATAGTGTTTAAGTCCTTTAGAAAGACGGAATCCCTTAGACATGTAGGCGTGGTCCTCCATGAAAGAACTGTCAACAATCTTAGAGAAAAACTCTTTTCTCCAACTTTAAAGCAAAGATCTTGAAACTGGACTCTGATCCAGACTTAAGTCCAAGTCCAAAGGACTGAAACTATAAACATGAATGTCTCGCCCAGATTCCTCTCTCTGTTCCAGACTCTGTTTGAGTGGAATTAAAACTCTAGATTTGTGTGACGAGGAAAGAAACCTCGAATCTCATTTAAAACTCCACAATTCTCAAAAAGAAAAAGGAGGCGGGGCTTTATTTCAGCTCCAATCAGAGGCGTTGCTGGTGTGTGACCCAGAACATGAAGCTCAATGGAAACATACTGAGAGTAATGTTGTGCCGGGGGTTCCTGTTGCAGGCCTTACTGGCACATGACAGACGCTTGGGTCATGAGGAGGAAGTGAAGAATCCCTGGGTCAAACTTGTGCTTACGACATGGAAGGAGCTGATCACAACATACAACTCAACAAAGAGGTTCAGTCTTAAACTGGTCGGCTTCAGACCAAGGTTTTGGACCAAATAGAACTGACCTGAGACTCAAGGTCTGGATTACAAAAGGTCTAAAGGTTTGAAATGTTGAAAGAACCCTGTGACTTGGAGAAACAGGACTTTTTATAGGTTTTTACAAATAAGGAGTTCTTATAACCATAAGACATGAAACAAAGTCATGACCATTGAAACCCTCTGAGATGTTCATCAAGGATTATAAAATAAGATCCTTTATTCGTCACACAGTGGGAAAATTACAGTGTTGCAATAATAAAAAACAGATACACTACTTACAATAATAACACTCTTATTTACAGCTGTCATATGAACATATTGCACAGGGATGATTTGACATGATGTCACAGTATTGCACAGGAGTATAACAGTATTGCACAGGAGTAATAACAGTATTGCACAGGAGTATAAACAGTATTGCAGGAAGTATCAAGTATTGCACAGGAGTATAACAGTATTGCACAGTAGGAGTATGACAGTATTGCGTAGAGTATGACAGTATTGCGCAGGAGTATGACAGTATTGGCACAGGAGTTAACAGTATTGCGCAGGAGTATGACAGTATTGCACAGGAGTATAACAGTTTGCACAGAGTCATAAAGTATTGCACAGGAGTAGCAACAGTATGCACAGGAGTAAACAGTATTGCCATGAGTATAACAGTATTGCACAGAGTATAACAGTAATTGCACAGAGTAGACAGTATTGCACAGGAAGTATAACAGTATTGCACATGAAGTATAACAGTATTGGCGCACCAGGATATAACAGTATGCGCCATGAGTAAACATATTTTGCACAGGAGTATAAGCAGTATTGCACAGAGTAGACAGATGCGTAGGAAGTATGACAGTATTGCGCAGGAGTATGAGCAGTATTGCGCAGAAGTATGACAGTATTGCACAGGAGTATAACAGTATTGCACAGGAGTATGACAGTATTGCACAGGAGTATAAACAGTATTGCACATGAGTATAACAGTATTGCACAGGAGTATAACAGAGCATATAAAACAGTATTGCACACAGTATTGCACAGGAGTATGACAGGAGTATGCAACAGTATTGCAGCAGGAGTATGACAGTATTGAGTATGCAGGAGACAGTATTGCACAGGAGTATAACAGTATTGCACAGAGTATGTAACAGTATTGTATTGCACAGGAGTATAAAGTATTGCACAGGTATAACAGTATTGCACAGGAGTATAACAGTATTGCACAGGAGTGCACAGGAGTATAACAGTATTGCACAGGAGTATAACAGTATTGCACAGGAGTATAACAGTATTGCACAGTATAACAGTATTGCACAGGAGTATAACAGTAGTGCACAGGATTGCACATGAAAGCTGAATGACACGTTCAGGACTAACAGTGTTTGTTGTAAAGTCTGACAGCAGCAGAAGGAAAGACCTGCTGCGAAACCTCTCGTTCACACAGCGAGGGTGGATCAGTCTGTCACTGAAGCTGCTCTCCAGAGCAGACAGAGTGTCCTGCAGGGGGCGACACTCATGGTCCACCATAGACGTGAGTTTAGCCAGGACCCTTCTGTCCCCCACCTCCTGCACGAGTCTAGAGCACAGTCCGAGGATGGAGCTGACTTCTTGATGACTTTGTCCAGCTTCTTCCTCTCCCTCTCTGTGCTGCTCCAGCAGACCACCCCGTACAGGAGGGCTGATGCCACCACCGAGTCAGAGAGGAGGTCCTCAGGAGTGACAGGGCCAGTCCGGACTCGATGAGTCCAGTCCAGTTTGTTGTTCAGATGAACATCCAGGTACTATAAATTAACTTTCATGGGGAATAATATCTAATTCCCCTGAAATCCCTCCCGTAAATCCAAGTATTAACAATTTGGATAAGAACTCTACCAAATACATAAAAACAAATGGGAACGATGAAGAGTGGGAAAATGTGTGTACATCTCAGTGGAGAACCACAAAATCACACATTCGGAGGGAAAATGTGTCACGTTTCTTCATAACACCATGTGAAAGGGAAGTTCTAACTGTTGGAGAAACTGTGGAACCAGGAGGAAAACCACTATCACGTGTTTTGGGACTGTTTTGTAGCTGAGAATTATTGACCAGAAATCAACAAGATTTTGTGGCCGTCCCAGGTGATTTCAGAACTATGTATTTGGGCCTTAAAACTCCTGCCTTGGACACAATAAATGGATACCAACATGCAGATCATGGAGAAGATCACGTTTGAACAGAACTTGAAATTTGACCGACTTTGAACCAATTGGGACGTTTCTGTTGGAGGTGTGGCCTTAGCTTTATCTTGTGTGTGTATGTATGTGTGTGTGTGTGTGTGTGTATGTGTATATATATATATATATATATATATATATATATATATATATATATACATATACATACACATACACATACACATATATATACATATATAACCTGAGGAGCAGAACAGACTTACAGGGAATAGTTAAAGTACCTGGAATAGTAATTGTACTTCAAAAAGTTCAAGTATTTGTTGTAGAATTATTTGTAGTAAAAGTACTTGTAGTAAAAGTTGTAGAAGTGACCCAGATCTGGACTCTGACCTCGGCCAGAATCTTATCTTTAGTTTGTTTAGTTTTGGATGCAGTAGAAGAGTTTCCTCCTCTGGACCTAAAGTCTAAACCTGGTCTAAACCTGGTCTAAACCTGGTCTAAACCTGGTCTAACCTGGTCTAAACCTGGTCTAAACCTGGTCTAAACCTGGTCTTAAACCTGGTCTAAACCTGGTCTAAACCTGGTCTAAACCTGTCTAAACCTAAAACCTGGTCTAAACAGGTTTAACTAGACCTGGCCTACACCTGGTCTACACCTGGTCTAAACCTGGTCTAGACCTGGTCTAAACCTGGTCTAAACCTGGTCCACACCTGGTCTTTCACCTGGTCTAAACCTGATCTACACCTGGTCTACACTGGTCTAAAACTGGTCAAACCTGGTCTAAACAGTTTAACTAGACCTGGTCTACACCTGTCTACACCTGTTCTAACCTGGTCCACACTGTTCACCTGGTCCACACCTGGTCTACACCTGGTCTAACCCTGGTTACACCTGGTCTAAACCTGGTCTTCACCTGTCTCCCTGTCTTCACCTGTCCTTGTCTACCACCTGCTACACCTGGTCTCACCCTTGTCTTCACCTGGTCTTCACCTGGTCTACACCTGGTCTGCACCTGGTCTACACCTGGTCTACACCTGGTCTAACCCTGGTCTTCACCTGGTCTACACCTGGTCAGCACCTGGTCTGCACCGTCTTCACCTGGTCTAACCCTGGTCTACACCTGGTCTAACCCTTGTCTTCACCTGGTCTTTCACCTGGTCTAACCCTGTCTACACCCTGGTCTAACCCTGGTCTACACCTGGTCTACACCTGGTCTAACCCTGGTCTTCACCTGGTCTGCACCTGGTCTAACCCTGGTCTTCACCTGGTCTGCACCTGTCTAACCCTGTCTTCACCTGGTCTGCACCTGGTCTTCACCTGGTCTACACCTGGTCTACACCTGGTCTAACCCTGGTCTACACCTGTCTAACCCTGGTCTACACCTGGTCTTCACCTGGTCTGCACCTGGTCTTCACCTGGTCTACACCTGGTCTGCACCTGGTCTGCACCTGGTCTTCACCTGGTCTACACCTTGTCTACACCTGGTCTAACCCTGGTCTACACCTGGTCTAACCCTTGTCTTCACCTGGTCTACACCTGGTCTAACCCTGGTCACACCTG
Source organism: Chaenogobius annularis (assembly GCA_015082035.1). NCBI lineage: Eukaryota > Metazoa > Chordata > Actinopteri > Gobiiformes > Gobiidae > Chaenogobius > Chaenogobius annularis. The sequence goes on along the minus strand of BJKM01000989.1, from coordinate 49,596 downwards.
GTCTTCACCTGGTCTAACCCTGGTCTACACCTGGTCTTCACCTGGTCTGCACCTGGTCTGCACACTGGTCTTCACTTGGTCTTCACTGGTCTTGCACCTGGTCTCACCTGTCTACACCTGTCTTCACCTGGTCTACACCTGGTCTTCACCTGGTCTTTCACCTGGTCTACACCTGGTCTCCCTGGTCTACACCTGGTCTACACCTGGCTACACCTGGTCTACACCTGGTCTGGTCTACACCTGGTCTCACCTGTCTCACCTGGTCTTCACCTGGTCTACACCTGGTCTTCACCTGGTCTTCACCTGGCTCACCGTCTACACCTGGTCTTCACCTGGTCTTCACCTGGTCTACACCTGGTCTTCACCTGGTCAACCTGGTCTTCACCTGGTCTTCACCTGTTCACCTGTCTACACCTGGTCTTCACCTGGTCTTCACCTGGTCACACTGGTCTTCACCTGGTTACACCTGGTCTTCACTGGTCTACACCTGGTCTTCACCTTCTTCACCTGGTCTACACCTCTCTCACCTGGTCTTCACCTGGTCTCACCTGGTCTTCACCTGGTCTACACCTGGTCTTCACCTGCTGGTCTTCACCTGGGTCTTCACCTGGTCTACACCTGGTCTACACCTGGTCACACCTGGTCTTCACCTGGTCTTCACCTGGTCTCACACCTGGTCTACACTTCTTTTTCAGGTCGGAGACAGAGACGACTCAAACCTCTACATCAGCTCCAAACTCAAAGCCGCAGCAGAGGTGAGATCCTGCTTTGCTTGAAGATTTGTTTAACTTTTGCAGCATTAAAACTAAGACTTCAAACGGCATATTGAACCCAATCAAACAAAAATTATATATATTTTTACAAGAAACACATTTAAGCAACAAAGAACTTAAAAATAAGCACATTTTTTGATAAAATTCTTCACACAGAGGCAAACACAAGACGGGAGTGGCAATATTGATTTCAAACCGAATAGTTTTTGAACGTAGTTGTTTTGAACGTGAGGATAAAGAAGGCAGATATGTACTGGTTAGAGGGACTGTTAATGGGAAGGCTTTACTCTTTTAATGTGTATGCTCCACCAGGGGGCGATATGACCCTTCCGTATTGATATTATAGACCTGATTGTGAACCACTCTGAGGGAACCCTAATCTGTGGCGGTGACTGGAATCTTCATGTTCAGCCTACACTGGACGTGTCGACCTCAAGAGGCTCTGGAGGAACAATGAAAATGAAGTTGTCTCTTAGAAGACTATAGGCCTGATGCCCCCTATGGAGGAGAATGAACCCTAATGCACGCCAGTATACCACATGTTTCAAATCCACATACACTCTATTCCATAACAGACTACTTTCTTTATCTCTCAGTAAAGACAGACCTAAAGTCACTGGAGCAGATTTAGGCACAATAGACCTCAGTGATCATGCTCCTGTCGACATCTCTGTGGATTTGGAGGAAAGACGAAAAACCACTTTGGAGTCCAGTCCTGCTGAAGACCCTTTGTTTAAGGACAACATGTCCAACACCATGAAGACTTCTCTGGAGGAAAATGACAGTGGGAAACAGCCCCGCCCACCCTCTGGGATGCTTCCAAAGCAGTTCTGAGAGGAAACATTATGGCCCTTTGAAAAATCTGGCCCTCAGGAAAGTAGGATTATGTGAATAGCCCTGGTATAGGAGGTGATATCGCCCCCTGGTGGAGCATACACATTCAACAGAGTAAAACCCTTTCCATTAACAGTTCCTTTCATCAACTACACATCTGCCTTTATGTCTTTACATCGATTCACACAGAGGCTCTTTACCTTTCATCAGTGCAGCGAGCGCCAAAGGGTTCATCCATCATTTAGATATTAGAGCTGAAATAAAGTCATTTTTCAGACAAGGCAAGCCCCGCCTCCTTTTTCCTCTGGATCATTGTAGAGTTTTAAATCAGATTTAAATCAGATTTAAATCAGATTTAAATCAGATTTAAATCAGATTCGAGGTTTCTTTCCTCGTCACAAAGAAGGTTTTGTTCCACTCAAACGGCCGAATCATCCAACGTCTTTGTTTTTCAGATCGGGATAAACGCCAAACACATCCGACTCCCCAGCACCACCTGTCGGACCAGGTCAGTACTGCAGCCTGTCACGCAGTGTCTCCTCACATGTCTCCTTGTCTCCTCACATGTCTCCTTGTCTCCTCACATGTCTCCTTGACTCCCCTCACATTCTCTTGACTCCTCAGATGTCTCTCATGTCTCCTTGACTCCTCAATGTCTCCTTGACTCCTCAGATGACTCCTCACATGTCTCTTGACTCCTCACATGTCTCCTTGTCTCCTCACAGTCTCCTTGACTCTCCATGTCTCACATGTTCTTGACTCCTCACATGTCTCCTGTCTCCCACATGTCTCCTTGCTCTCACTTCTCCTTGACTCCTCACTGTCTCCTTGTCTCCGGTCTGACGTCTTCCTCTCACTTGTCTCTCATCATGTCTCCTGTTCCTCATGCTCCTTCTTGTCTCCACATGTCTCCTTCCTTGTCTCTCACATGTCCTCCTTGTCTTGCCTCACAGTCTCTTGTCTCCTCAATGTCTCCTCCTTGTCTCCTCACATGTTCTTATCTCTCACATGTCTCCTTGTCTCCTCACATGTGCTTATGCTCTTCAGTCTCAAACATCCTGGCTTCAAGGTCTAATCCATGGTCATTGTGAGCTCCTTGGATCAGACAACTATGGATCTGGATCTGATCACACGAGTGCACCTTGGGACGTCACGGGTCAGTTGTTTAGAGGCGTTAGTCCTGGTTAGACAGCTTTAACCCCGCTTTAGTCCTGCTTTAGACCTGGTTTAGTTTAGCCTGCTTTAACCCTTTAGACCTGCTTAGTCCTGCTTTAGCCTGGTTTAGTCTGCTTTAGACCTGCTTTAGCCCTGGCTTTAGACCTGCTTTAGTCCTGCTTTAGTCCTGCTTTAGTCCCTGCTGCTTTAGTCCTGCTTTAGTCCTGCTTTAGACCTGCTTTAGTCCTGCTTTAGCCCTGCTTTAGTCCTGCTTTAGACCTGCTTTAGCCCTGCTTTACCCTGGTTTAGACCCACTTTAGACCCGCTTTAGACCCGCTTTAACCTGCTTTAGCCCTGGTTTAGTCTAACCTTGGTTCTGGTTCGTTTCAGCTTGTCTTGTGTCAACGCTGGCAGACTTTCTCGTGGAGAACTTCGAGACTGTTTTCTGCCGTGCACACCACAGGGATGTATGGAACTGATCAGACAGACAGGTACTGCACCTGTCACACCATTCACACTCATGACCCCGCTCACCTCCTATGGGCGTGTCTCTGACCCTGTTCACCTCCTGTAGGCGTGTCACTGACCCTGTTCACTTCCTGTAGGCGTGTCACTGACCCTGTTTCACCTCCTATGGGCGTGTCACTGACCCCTGTTCATGTTCACGCTGTTTCACTCCGGCGTGTCTCTGACCCTGTTTCACCTCCTGTAACCTGTTCACTCCTGACCTGTTCACTTCCTGTAGGCGTGTTCTGACCCTGTTCAGTTCCTGTAGGCGTGTCTCTGACCCTGTTCACCTCCTGTAGACGTGTCACTGACCTTGTTCACTTCCTGTAGGCGTGTCTCTGACCCTGTTTCACCTCCTGTAGGCGTGTCACTGACCTTGTTCACTTCCTGTGCTTGTCTATGACCTTGTTCACTTCCTGTAGGCGTGTCCTCTGACCTGTTCACTTCCTAGGCGTGTCTCTGACCTGTAGGCGTGTCTCTGACCCTGTTCACTTCTGTAGGCGTGTCTCTGACCCTGTTCACTTCCTGTAGGCGTGTCTCTGACCCTGTTCACTTCCTGTAGGCGTGTCTCTGACCCTGTTCACTTCCTGTAGGCGTGTCTGACCCTGTTCACTTCCTGTAGGTGTGTTCTGACCCTGTCCACTTCCTGTAGGCGTGTCTCTGTTGACCCTGTTCACTTCCTGTAGGCGTGTCTCTGACCCTGTTTCACTTCTGGTAGGCGTGTCTCTGCCGTTCACCTGTAGGCGTGTCACTGACCCTGTTCACTTCCTGTAGGCGTGTCTCTGACCCTGTTCACTTCCTGTAGGCATGTCTCTGACCCTGTTCACCTTTTGTAGGCGTGTCACTGACCTTGTTCACTTCCTGTAGGCGTGTCTCTGACCCTGTTCACTTCCTGTAGGTGTGTCAATGACCTTGTTCACTTCCTGTAGGTGTGTGTCACTGACCTTGTTCACTTCCTGTAGGCGTGTCTCTGACCCTGTTCACTTCCTGTAGGCGTGTCTCTGACCCTATTCACTTCCTGTAGGCGTGTCCTTGACCCTGTTCACTTCCTGTAAGCGTGTCTCTGACCCTGTTCACTTCCAGTAGGTGTGCCTGTTCACTTCCTTTTAGGCGTGTTACTGACCTTGTTCACTTCCGGTAGGCGTGTCTCTGACCCTGTTCACTTCCTGTAGGCGTGTCACTGACCCTGTTCACTTCCTATAGGCGTGTCACTGACCCTTGTTCACTTCCTGTAGGCGTGTCACTGACTTTGTTCACTTCCTGTAGGCGTGTCTCTTACCCTGTTCACTTCCTGTAGGTGTGTCACTGACCTTGTTCACTTCCTGCAGGCGTGTCTCTCACCCTGTTAACTTCCTGTAGGCGTGTCACTGACCCTGTTCACTTCCTATAGGCGTGTCACTGACCTTGTTCACTTTCCTATAGGCGTGTCACTGACCTTGTTCACTTCCTGTAGACGTGTCTCTTACCCTGTTCACTTCCTGTAGGTGTGTCCACTGACCTTGTTCACTTCCTGTAGGCGTGTCTCTGACCCTGTTCACTTCCTGTAGGCGTGTCTCTGACCCTGTTCACTTCCTGTAGGCGTGTTCTGACCCTGTTCACTTCTGTAGGCGTGTCACTGACCTTGTTAACTTCCTGTAGGCGTGTCTCTGACCCTGTTCACTTCCTGTAGGCGTGCCTGTTCACTTCCTGTAGGCGTGTCACTGACCCTGTTTCAATTCCTGTTGGCGTGTCTCTGACCCTGTTCACCTCCTGTAGACGTGTCACTGACCCTGTTCACTTCCTGTAGGCGTGTCTCTGACCCTGTTCACTTCCTGTAGGCATGTCTCTGACCCTGTTCACCTTTTGTAGGCGTGTCACTGACCTTGTTCACTTCCTGTAGGCGTGTCTCTGACCCTGTTAACTTCCTGTAGGCCAGTCACTGACCCTGTTCACTTCCTATAGGCGTGTCACTGACCTTGTTCACTTCCTGTAGGCGTGTCACTGACCTTGTTCACTTCCTGTAGGCGTGTCTCTTACCCTGTTCACTTCCTGTAGGCGTGTCTCTCACCCTGTTCACTTCCTGTAGGCGTGTCGCTCACCCTGTTTCACTTTCCTGTAGGCGTGTCTCTGACCCTGTTCACTTCCTGTAGGCGTGTCTCTGACCCTGTTCACTTCCTGTAGGCGTGTCACTGACCTTGTTAACTTCCTGTAGGCGTGTCTCACCCTGTTCACTTCCTGTAGGCGTGTCATTGACCCTGTTCACTTCCTGTAGGCGTGTCTCTGACCCCGTTCACCTCCTGTAGGCGTGTCACTGACCCTGTTCACTTCTGTAGGCCGTGTGTCTGACCCTGTTCACTTCCTGTAGGCATGTCTCTGACCCTGTTCACCTTTCGTAGGCGTGTCACTGACCTTGTTCACTTCCTGTAGGCGTGTCTCTGACCCTGTTCACTTCCTGTAGGTGTGTCAATGACCTTGTTCACTTCCTGTAGGTGTGTCACTGACCTTGTTAACTTCCTGTAGGCGTGTCTCTGACCCTGTTTCACTTCCTGTAGGCGTGCCTGTTCACTTCCTGTAGGCGTGTCTCTGACCCTGTTCACCTCCTGTAGGCGTGTCACTGACCTTGTTCACTTCCTGTAGGCGTGTCTCTGACCCTGTTCACTTCCTGTAGGCGTGTCACTGACCTTGTTCACTTCCTGTAGGCGTGTCACTGACCTTGTTCACTTCCTGTAGGCGTGTCTCTGACCCTGTTCACTTCCTGTAGGCGTGTCACTGACCTTGTTAACTTCCTGTAGGCGTGTCTCACCCCTGTTCACTTCCTGTAGGCATGTCATTGACCCTGTTCACTTCCTGTAGGCGTGTCTCTGACCCCGTTCACCTCCTGTAGGCGTGTCACTGACCCTGTTCACTTCCTGTAGGCGTGTGTCTGACCCTGTTCACTTCCTGTAGGCATGTCTCTGACCCTGTTCACCTTTCGTAGGCGTGTCACTGACCTTGTTCACTTCCTGTAGGCGTGTCACTGACCTTGTTCACTTCCTGTAGGCGTGTCTCTGACCCTGTTCACTTCCTGTAGGTGTGTCAATGACCTTGTTCACTTCCTGTAGGTGTGTCACTGACCTTGTTTAACTTCCTGTAGGCGTGTCTCTGACCCTGTTCACTTCCTGTAGGCGTGCCTGTTCACTTCCTGTAGGCGTGTCTCTGACCCTGTTCACCTCCTGTAGGCGTGTCACTGACCTTGTTCACTTCCTGTAGGCGTGTCTCTGACCCTGTTCACTTCCTGTAGGCGTTTCACTGACCTTGTTCACTTCCTGTAGGCGTGTCACTGACCTGTTCACTTCCTGTAGGCGTGTCTCTGACCCTGTTCACTTCCTGTAGGCGTGTCTCTGACCCTGTTCACTTCCTGTAGGCGTGCCTGTTCACTTCCTGTAGGCGTGTCTCTGACCCTGTTCACTTCCTGTAGGCGTGTCTCTGACCCTGTTCACTTCCCGTAGGCGTGTCTCTGACCCTGTTCACTTCCTGTAGGCGTGTCACTGACCTTGTTCACTTCCTGTTGGCGTGTCACTGACCTTGTTCACTTCCTGTAGACGTGCTTCTGAAAATGTTCACTTCCTGTAGGTGTGTCACTGACCTTGTTCACTTCATGTAGACGTGCTTCTGACTATGTTTATTTCCTGTAGGCGTGTCCGTGGCGGGAAAACAGGCTGTTGTGATTGGTCGCAGTAAAATCGTAGGCGCTCCGATGCACGACCTGCTGCTGTGGAACCATGCCACCGTGACCGTGTGCCACTCCAGAACCAAGGACCTGCCAGACCAGGTGCACACACCGGGATTTGGAGCAAGACTAAGTATAGACCAGGTCTAAACCGAGCTCTGTCACACGTGGCTCAGTCACTGTGGAAAGATCTAAACTGCAGCAGCGTCTTATCCTCTGACATCTGAATGAGGAGAGACTAAACCAGGATCAGGATCAGTTCAGACCCGTTTCTCTCGCTCGGTGGACACAAATAGACATCAACGAAACATGAATACACACAAAATCATGGCACACAAATCAAAATAACAGTCCAATTTGGGCCAAAGTTCAGTTTGTCTCCAGACATTGGACCAATATCATGAAGGACGTGCTTCACATTAGGAATGGAATGTTCTGGTTTGGTTAACTATGGTGGAACATCATCTGCAGAAGGTGATTTGATGTTCCGTCCCATCGGTTGAAACACCATAAATTGTTTCTGATTGTCCAATAAATTGGGCCAATGGTTCAAAATACAAAGTGAACAACAGAGGGGACAAAGCACAGCCCTGTGTCCACCCTCTGTCCAGAGTCAGTGAGTCTGTCATGTGACCGTTCATTTTAATTCTTGATGTTGGACCATCGTAAAGATATCACTTTAAATAAATAAGTCCAGCTCAGAGAATCCAAACCTTCTCAGGTCCAGACTTCTTCTTCCACTTTGTCTTGTTGTGTGTGTATTGTGTGTATTTGGCTCATTGTGTGTAAAGATGGTCTTGTGTCGTCTTGTGTTTGTCGTTTGCTCATAAATCCGGTCTGATCATTGTGGATCACATTTGGGAGGATTTGGTCCATTCTTTTGGACAGAATTGAGGTGTATAATTCTTGGCAAGGAAAACCTACAAAACCCAAATGCCACATAACCATAAGGTTCCAGGTTTGACTCCAGCAACGGGCCTTACTGTGAAGGATTTACAGTTTGAGTTTCCTCCGTCAACACAAAACATGCATCAAATCTTCCAAGTATGAAGACACAGACAAAGATCTGGAGATAGTCAGGCTACGGGCGTGACCAAGACTAGACTCAGACCTGGATCTTGTCCTGGGCGCTGCTCCTGAAAGATAGGTCAAATGCAGAGACCAGTAAAACCTTCTCTGTTCCAGGTGAGCCGAGGCGACATCCTGGTGGTGGGGATGGGGAAGGCCGAGATGATTCGAGGAGAATGGATCAAAGAAGGAGCCGTGGTCATCGACTGTGGAATCAACTACGTCACAGGTACCACACGGTCCTGGTTTAGACCTGGTTCAGACCGGGTGTAGTCCAGTTCAGACCTCGTTTAGACTGGCTCTAGACATTCTCCTGCTCTGAAGGCCTTGTTCAAGTCTTAACTCGGGCTCTGAACCTTCTCCGGACCAGGCTCAAGTCTTAACTTGGGTTCTGAACCTTCTCCGGACCAGGTTCAAGTCTTAACTCGGATTCTGAACCTGCTCCGGACCAGGTTCAAGTCTTAACTCGGATTCTGAACCTGCTGTGGACCAGGTTCAAGTCTTCACTCGGGTTCTGAACCTGCTGTGGACCAGGTTCAAGTCTTAACTCGGGTTCTGAACCTGCTCCGGACCAGGTTCAAGTCTTCACTCGGGTTCTGAACCTGCTGTGGACCAGGTTCAAGTCTTAACTCGGGTTCTGAACCTGCTCCGGACCAGGTTCAAGTCTTCACTCGGGCTCTGAACCTGCTGTGGACCAGGTTCAAGTCTTAACTCGGGTTCTGAACCTGCTCCGGACCAGGTTCAAGTCTTCACTCGGGCTCTGAACCTTCTCTGGACCAGGTTCAAGTATTCACTCGGGTTCTGAACCTGCGGTGGACCAGGTTCAAGTCTTAACTCAGATTCTGAACCTGCTCCGGGACCAGGTTCAAGTCTTCACTCGGGTTCTGAACCTGCTGTGGACCAGGTTTCAAAGTCTTAACTCGGGTTCTGAACCTTCTCCGGACCAGGCTCAAGTCTTAACTCGGGTTCTGAACCTGCTCCGGACCAAGGTTAAAGTCTTCACTCGGTTCTGAACCTTCTCCGGCACCAGGTTCAAGTCTTCACTCGGGCTCTGAACCTCTTCGGACCAGGTTCAAGTCTTAACTCGGGTTCTGAACCTTCTCCGGACCAGGCTCAAGTCTTAAACATCGGGTTCTGAACCTGCTCTTGACCAGGTTCAAGTCTTAACTCAGGGTTTCTGAACCTCTCCGGACCAGGTTCAAGTCTTCACTCGGCTTCTGAACCTCTCCGGACCAGGTTCAAGTCTTAACTCGGGTTCTGAACCTGCTCTGGATCAGGTTCAAGTCTTCACTCGGGTTCTGAACCTTCTCCGGACCAGGTTCAAGTCTTCACTCGGAATTCTGAACCTGCTCCGGACCAGGTTCAAGTCTTCACTCGGGTTTCTGAACCTGCTCTTGACCAAGGTTCAAGTCTTCACTCGGGTTCTGACCTTCTCCGGAACCAAGTGTTCAAGTCTTCACTCGGGGCTCTGAACTTCTCCGTGAACCAGGTTCAAGTCTTAACTCGAGTTCTGAACCTGCTCTGGACCAGGTTCCAAGTCTTAACTCGGGTTCTGAACTTCTCCGGACAGGTTCAAGTCTTCACACCGGATTCTGAACCCTGCTCCGGACCAGGTTTAAGTTCTCACTCGGGTTCTTGAACCTGCTCGTGGAACCAGGTTCAAGTCTTAACTCGGATTCTGAACCTGCTCCGGACAAGGTTCAAAGTCTTCCATCGGGTTCTGAACGCTTGCTCCGGACCAGGTTCAAGTCTTCAATCGGGTTCTGAACCTCTGCTCTCCGGACCAGGTTCAAGTTCTTTCACTCAATGGGCCTCTGAACCCTGCTTGTGGAATCCAGGTTCAAGTCTTAACTCGGGTTCTGAACGAGCTGCTCTGGACCAGGTTCAAGTCTTCACTTGGGTTCGTGACAACCTTCTCCGGACCTAGGGTTAATGTCGTTAACTCGCAAGGTGTCTTGAACCTTCCTCCGGACCAGGTTCAAGTTCTTCAACTCGGCTCTTGAACTTTCTCCGCGACAGGTTAAAGTCTTCACTCGGGCTCTGAATCCTGACTGTGGACAGGGGTTCAATTCTTACAACTCGGGTTCTGAACCTGCTGTGGACCAGGTTCAAAGTCATATCACCGGGGATTCTGTAACCATTCCTCGCGGACCAGGTTCAAGTGCTTCTACTCGGGTTCTGAACCTGCCCCGGACCAATGTTACAGTTACAAAAAAACAAAAGAGCATGGACCAAGAGAGCAGAAGCTACAAGATAAGAAAAAATGTATTATTATTATTAATATATAATAAATAATAAATAATAACTTCAAAGCTTTTACCTCCCCGTTTCCGTGTTTACTCATCTCGCCTCGTTTTGTGTGTGAAAAGAAAGATGTTAAAGGAACATGTCGGGCTCATGGCGCAGTAGTGCGACTCGTCTTCAGATTAAACAATGTTCACAGGAATTTAGCAACGCAGATGAGGAGCATCTTAGTCCTACAGCTCAGCAGTGCCCAGAGCCCCCCACGCTGCAAGACGACCGGGAAACTGGCCGAGAAGTTTAACACCTACTAGGTTCAAGACCAGCCCCCACCTCCCATGGTGGCCACCTCTGCCAACCCCGGTCCCCCCCATCACCCCACCACCCTCTCAGTTCAGGAACAGGATGTTAACAGACTATTTTGGAAATCCAACCCCCGAAAAGCTGTTGAACCAGACGGTGTTTCTCCCACCACATTAAGACACTGCGCAGAAGAGAGCAGACCCCGTCTTCACAGACATTTTTTAACACCTCCCTGGGGTCATGCCATGTCCCAGCCTGCTTCAAGTCGTCCATCATTGTCCCCTGTCCCCAAGAAGCCCCCGGATCACTGGACTTAATGACTACAGGCCTGTGGCACTGACGTCTGTAGTCATGAAGTCATTTGAACGCCTGGTCCTGCCCCACCTCAAGTCCTTCACCTCCTCCCTGCTGGACCCCCTGCTGGACCCCCTGCTGACCCCCTGAGTTCGCCTACAGAGCCAACAGGTCTGTAGACGACACCATCAACCTGGCACTCCACTTCATCCTGCAGCATCTGGACTCCCCGGGAACCTACGCCAGGATCCTGTTTGTGGACTTCAGCTCTTCATCAACACCATCCTCCCTGCTCTTGCTCCAGGACAAGCTCTCCCAGCTCAACGTGCCCGACTCCACTGCAGGGGAGCACTGACTTCCTGACGGATCGGAGGCGGTGCGTGCGGCTGAAGAAGAATGTCTCAGACACTCGGACCATCAGCACAGGAGCTCCACAGGGCTGTGTACTTTCCCCTCTGCTCTTCTCCCTGGACACAAACTGACTCCACCCTCATCGGGCTCGTCTTGGACGGGGCGGAGTCTGTCTACAGGAGGGAGGTGGAATTTTATCCTATAGTAATTTTAAATAGTCTCTTAACGCCCTTTGGATTGAATATATGTTTTTATTCTTGCTCAGAGTTTCGTGTTGCACCTTTAACCTTTTCTGATTGTGATTCTTCTGAAACGCTCCTCGAGAACCAAAGTGTTTCAGGTTCTGGTTCTGTTTCAGATGAGTCGAGGCCCAGTGGGCGGAGAGTCGTGGGTGACGTCCATTACGCCTCGGCCAATCAAAGAGCAGGATTCCTCACGCCTGTGCCTGGAGGGGTGGGGCCTATGACCGTTGCCATGTTAATGCAAGTGAGTGCAGAACCAGGACCAGGATCCAGTTGAGCCCTGAGCCTGGTCCTGGACTCACATATTTGTGTCTGTTGTAGAACACCGTGATCAGCGCTCAGAGGTTTCTCCAGAACCAGACCCGGACTTAAACTGGTTCAGAGGCAACGGCAGCAGGTCCTGCGCAGGACCAAAACAAGACCAAACCAAGACCCAAAACAAGACCAAAGCAGAACCAAGACTAGACCAAAACAAGACCAAAACAAGACCAAAGCAAGACCAGACCAGACCTGAAACCAGCCCAAAGAATGGTGCTGAGACTGGATACAGACCAGGATCAGATTAAAAAGGAATATAACTTTAATCCAACTGTGATTGACATGTTTTTAAAATGGATTTGAAACAGAATAAAATGTTTCTGATGAAAACGTGCGTTTCTCTGAGCGTCCAGCAGGGGGGTGTTGTGTTAAAAAACTTTTATTTAAAAACACAAACAGCAAAAAGATGTCACATATCGACCAATCAGATGCCTCGATGAAGTGGCTGATGATGTCATTGAGAAATGAGTCTTTTAAAACGAGTCTTTTATTGTGAAAGAGTCGTTTCCACGGAGATTCATCTACGATTTACACTTCATATTTCTATATGTTTGATTTTATAAGAATACTGTCGTAAAAGTACAACCTGAGGGACTAGAAAGGGGGCCGGTCACAAGGGCCTCAGGGGCCGGTCACGAGAGGTGCCTCAGGGTGCCGGTCACGGCTCTAGGCCTCAGGGAGCAGGGTGTCACCGAGGGGCCACAGGGGGCGGTCACAGGGCCTCAGGGGCGTCACAGGGGCCACAGGGGGCAAGTCACAGGGAGCAAGGGCGGTCACAGGGGCCACAGGGGCGGTCAACAGGGGCCTAAGGGCCGGCTCCCACAGGGGCCTCAGGGGGTCACAGGGGTCACAAGGGGCGTCCGAGGGGACGTCAAGCAGGGGGGCGGTCACAGGGGCCTCAGGGGGCTGCACATGGGGCCACAGGGGCAATCACAGGGGCCACAGGGGCGTCACAGGCGGCCACAAGTGGCGGCGGTCACACAGGGCCAGGGGCAGGGCTGTCACAGGTGGCCACAGGGGCCGGTCACAGGGCCTCAGGGGCCGGTCACAGGGGCCTCAGGGGCGGTCACAGGGCCACAGGGGGCGGTCACAGGGTCACAGGCCTCAGGGGCGTGTCATCAGGGCCACAGGGGCCGGTCACAGGGCCCAGGGGCCGGTCACAGGGGCCTCAGGGGGCGGGTCACAGGGCCACAGGGGCGGTCACAGGGGCCTCAGCGGGGGCGGTCACAAGGGCCTCAGGGGCCGGGTCACAGGGCCTCAGGGGCCGGTCACAGGGCCTCCAGGGGCCGTCACAGGGCTCCCCAGGGGGCGGTCACAGGGGCCACAGGGGGCGGGTCACAGGGCCTGCCACAGGGGGGCTGTCACAGGGCCACAGGGCAATCACAGGGGCCACAGGGGGCGGTCACAGGGGCCACGAGGGGGCGGTCACAGTGGCCTCAGGGGGCTGTCACAGGGGCCCACAGGGGCCAGGGGCGTCACAAGGGCCTCAGGGGGGGGCGTCACAGGGCCTCAGGGGTGCCGTCACAGGGCAACAGGGTCGGTGCCACAGGGGCCTCAGGGGCCACGGTCACAAGGGCCTCAGGGCCGGTCACAGGGACAGGGGCCTCAGGGCGGCGGTCACAGGGCCCCTCAGGGGCGGTTGAGTCGGCCACAGGCACTCAGGGCGCGCACAGGGGCAGTCACAGGGCCACAGGGGGCAGTCACAGGGGCCACAGGGGGGCGGTCACAGGGGCCACAGGGGGGTCCAGGTCACAGGGGCTCAGGCAGGGGCACAGGGGGGCGTCAGGTCGGCCCACAGGGCCACAGGGGGCCAGTCACAGGGCCACAGGGGGCGGTCACAGGGCCACAGGGGGGCTCACAGGGCCACAGGGGGCAGTCACAGGGCCACAGGGGCGTCACGGCCAAGGGGGGCCAGTCACAGGGGCCACAGGGGCGGCGGTCACAGGGCCACAGCGGGGGCGTCACAGGGGCCACAGGGGGGGCGGTCACAGGCCCAGGGGCCGGTCACAGGGCCACAGGGGCCGTACAGGGCCACAGGGGGGCAGTCAAGGCCTCAGGAGGCGGCCACCAGGGGCCACAGGGGCCAGTCCAGGGCCACAGGGGGGCGGTTTCACAGGGGCCACAGGGGGGCGGTCACATGGGCCAAACAGGGTGCGGTACAGGGCCTCCAGGGGCGGTCACAGGGGTCACAGTGGGGGCGGTCACAGGGCCACAGGGGGGCGGCCACAGGGGCCACAGGAGGGGCGTCCACAGGGCTTCAGGAGGGCGGCACAGGGCCTCAGGGGCAGGTAACAGGGGGGCATCACAGGGGCCACAGGGGGGCCAGTACAGGCCACAGGGGCCGTCACAGGGACAGGGGGCCCGTCCCGGCCACAGGTGGGGGCGTCAAAGGTCCTCAGGGGGCGGTCACAGGGCCACAGGGGCAGTCACAGGGGCCTCAGGGGGCGTCCCAGGGGCCCACAGGGGGGCCAGTCCACAGGGCCACAGCGGGGGGGCATTCACAGGGGCCACAGGGGGCCGGTCACACGGGGCCACAGCGGGGGCGGTCCCAGGGGCCACAGGGGGGGCAGTCACAGGGGCCTTCAGGGGCGGCCACAGGGGCCACAGGGCGTCACAGGACAACAGGGGGGCAGTCACAGGGGCCTCAGGGGCGGTCACAGGGCCTCAGGGGCGGTCACAGGGCCACAGGGGGGCGGTCACAGGGGCCACAGGGCGGGCGGTCACAGGGGCCCGTCAGGGGCGTTCACAGGGCCCACAGGGGCGGTCACAGGGGCCATCAGGGGGCGGTCACAGGGGCCACAGGGGGCGTCACAGGGGCCACAGGGGGCGGTCACAGGGCCTCAGGGGGCGGTCACAGGGCCACAGGGGGGCGGTCACAGGGGCCTCAGGAGGCGGTCACAGGGGCCACAGGGGGGCGGTCACAGGGGGCCTCAGGGGCGGTCACAGGGGCCACAGGGGGGCGGTCACAGGGGCGGCACAGGGGCGGTCAAGGGCACAGGGGTCACAGGGGCGGTCTACTTTTACTTTTCCAGTATCGGTTCATAAAGTGAAACATATAGAAAGTATGACGCCCCCAAGTGGTGATTGAACAGAACACACATCATTAACAGTTATTAATAAAGAGATGAACGGCGCCGTTAGAGTCCAGCCCAAGAGCGCCCCCTTCTGTTTGTCCCATTGTCACAGGCGGCCTTATTCCAGTCCCGTTGTTGTCCGGTTTTAGTCCGGTTTTAGTCCGGTTTTAGTCCGGTTTTAGTCCAGGTTTAGTCCCCTTTTTTGTCACGGTTTAGTCCTGGTTTAGTCCCGGTTTAGTCCCATTATAGTCCCATTTTAGTCCCGTTTTAGTCCCGGTTTCGTCCCGGTTTAGTCTCGGTTTAGTCTCGGTTTAGTCCCGGTTTAGTCCCGGTTTAGTCCCGGTTTAGTCTCGGTTTAGTCTCGGTTTAGTCCCGGTTTAGTCCCGGTTTCGTCCTGGTTTAGTCCCATTTTAGTCCCGTTTTAGTCCCGGTTTCGTCCTGGTTTAGTCTCGGTTTAGTCTCGGTTTAGTCCCGGTTTAGTCCTGGTTTAGTCCAGCGCTCTCTTGTGACGCCTCAGAGTCCAACGAATAGGAGCTGCCGTTGGAAGCCCCGCCCCCCGAGTCCATGTGTGTGGGGTCTGAGTGGGCGTGTCCTGTGTCTGGGTGGGTGGGGCCTGTGCAGCGGCTGTAGCGCGGGTGGAGGCGGGGCTTCCCCGTGTGCACGTACATGTGCTCTTGCAGCGCACTCTTGTGGGGGAAACGCAGACTGCACACAGCGCATGCAATCTTCCTCTTCCTCATCGAGGGGGCGGGGCTTAGACGCTCCTCGCCATCTGTGGGAGGAGCCGACAGGTAACAGCCAATTACAAGCTTTGTTTGACAGTAATTATCAGACTACTCAGAAGCACTGGTTACCATAGTAACCAGAGACTTCAATACACACACACACACACACACACACAACACACAACACACAACACACAACACACAACACACACACACAAAGAGACAAAGATTTAAAGACGAGACAATGAGGACAACGATGACCTGTTCAGGTCCTGTAGTCTGGTTGTAGACCTGGTCTTACCGGGCGCGTGGCAGAGCCCCTCCCCCTCACGGCTGCGGCGGAGCTGTGCTGCGAGCTGATTGGCTAAGGCCTGGCTTTGGCGCAGCGCCTCCTGCAGGCATCCCGGGTCCAGCTCGTCTTCTTGTTCCTCTTTGATACGTGCTGAAGGTTCTACTCCTGATGCCACGGAGCACAGGGTTGAGGGTTCTACTCCCGATGCCACGGAGCACAGGGGCCGCTCTTCGTCCCCGCAAAGAGAGAGGGGCCCTGGGCCCTGGGACTGAGGGCGCCCCCTGGAGACGGAGGCGCATACCTGAAGCACAAAGGTCACAAATTGTTCCAGGTAAAAACTGAACAAAAGGAGGGACCAAGCACAGCCCTGCCAGACCCCTCTCTCCAAGAGACCCTTCACTTTAGTCCTCGGTGTTGGACCATCGTAGAGAGACTAAATATTCTTTATTATTAGGTCATTTAGTATTTTAAATGTGTTCAGTACTTCAAAGCCTATAGTTCATTTTGGAAGGGGAAACATCTGATTCAGTATGTGTGAATATTGTCTTAAATCCTGTCTGATCGATGTGAAGACCAAGTACCACCAAGTACCACCAAGTACCACCAAGTACCACCAAGTACTACCAAGTACCACCAAGTACCACCAAGTACCACCAAGTACCACCAAGTACCACCAAGTACCACCAAGTACCACCGTACTAGAGACCAAAGCCCACCGATTCTCTGGTTTAAAGCTGAGGAGTCATGTGGAGCTGTTAGACAGGACTGGCATCAACAGGCCCTCACTGTGGGGCCCCTCACCTCTTTGCCCGTAGGGGCCCTCAACTCTTTCTTCCCTGTGTGGCCCCTGGGGGCCCTCACCTCTTTGCCTCTAGGGGCCCTAATCTCTTTCTTCCCTGTGTGGCCCCTGGGGGCCCTCACCTCTTTGCCTCTAGGAGCCCTAATCTCTTTCTTCCCTGTGTGGCCCCTGGGGGCCCTCATCTCTTTGCCTCTAGGGGCCCTCAACTCTTTCTTCCCTGTATGGCCCCTGGGGGCCCTCACCTCTTTGCCCCTAGGGGCCCTCAACTCTTTCTTCCCTGTGCGGCCCCTGGGGCCCTCACCTCTTTCTTCCTTGTGCGGCCCCTGGGGCCCTCACCTCTTTCTTCCTTGTGCGGCCCCTGGGGCCCTCACCTCTTTCTTCCTTGTGCGGCCCCTGGGGCCCTCACCTCTTTCTTCCCTGTGCGGCCCCTGGGGGCCCTCACCTCTTTCTTCGTTGTGTGGCCCCCGGGGGCCCTCACCTCTTTCTTCCCTGTGCGGCCCCTGGGGGCCCTCACCTCTTTCTTCGTTGTGTGGCCCCCGGGGGCCCTCACCTCTTTCTTCGCTGTGTGGCCCCTGGGGGCCCTCACCTCTTTGGCCCCGCTGATTTGGGAGGAGATCTGGATGCCGTACAGGTTGGACTGTCTCAGGTCTTCGGTGGAGCTGGTGCTGGGGTCGTCTGGGCGTTTAGGTCTGGCAGGGTCGGTGGCGGGGTCGTCTGTGGGGTCGTTGGGGTCGTGGGGTCGTCGGGGGCACAGCTGGTATGCATGGAGGAACCGGATCCCGTCCTGGAGCCGCCCCTGGTCCACGGGCTGTTTGGGGCTCATCCCGGTGTACATGACGTGAAGAAGATACGAGAAGACGTCCGGCTGAATGTCCGACGGCTGGATCTTTATGCACTCGCTGAGGAGAAAGACCAGGGGGTTAGACCTGGGTTGGACCCGGGTAAGACCCGGGTTAGACCTGGGTTAGATGGAGGGTTAGACCTGGGTTAGACCCGGGTTAGACCCGGGTTAGACCCTGGGTTAGCCGGAGGGTTAGACCTGGGTTAGACCTGGGTTAGATGGAGGGTTAGACCTGGGTTAGACCTGGGTTAGACCCGGGTTAGACCCGCCGGGTTAGACCCGCCGGGTTAGACCTGGGTTAGACCCGGGTTAGACCCGGGTTAGACCCGCCGGGTTAGACCTGGGTTAGACCTGGGTTAGACCTGGGTTAGACCTGGGTTAGACCCGGGTTAGACCCGGGTTAGACCCGCCGGGTTAGACCTGGGTTAGACCGGGGTTAGACTGTTTTGGCCTGAGGCTGCGTGCTCTCTTATCCAATCAACTGGCTGTGGAGTGTAGCTCCTCCCCCTGAGCTAAAGTCCAAGAACCAGAATCTCTCACTTTGGGTCCAAGACAAGGATCAGAGACTTAAGACTTTAGGACTGAACAGGACCAGAGGAAACATGGATTCAACCTTAAAAACTGCATGATTAAAGAACCTGGTCCAGACCTGGTCCAGACCTGGTCCGGAGGAGTACCTGGACTGGTGGATGAAGATCATCTTGAAGTAGTTCGAGAAGGCAGCGAGCACAGCACGGTGAGCTTTGAAGAAGACATTTCCGATGGCGACGGTGCAGTCACAGAGGAACCCAAACTCTCGCTGAACATTGAGCTGCTGCAAGAGGAGCAGACTGTGAGCGTGAACCTCCATCTTTGTCCTGCAGACAGAAGAAACACGTGTGAGGAGCAGACTGTGAGCGTGAACCTCCATCTTTGTCCTGCAGACAGAAGAAACACGTGTATAAGAGGACAGAAGAACAGTGTGTGAGGAGCAGACTGTTGAGCGTGAACCTCCATCTTTGTCCTGCAGACAGAAGAGAACACGTGTGGAGGAGCAGACTGTGAGCGTGAACCTCCATCTTTGTCCTGCAGACAGAAGAAACACGTGTGAGGAGCAGACTGTGAGCGTGAACCTCCATCTTTGTCCTGCAGGACAGAAGAAACACGTGTTTTGAGGAGCAGACTTGTGAGCGTGAACCTCCATCTTTGTCCTGCAGACAGAAGAAACACGTCGTGAGGAGCAGGACTGTGAGCATTGAACCTCCATCTTTGTCCTGCAAGACAGAAGAAACACGTCGTGAGGAGAGCAGACTGTGAGCGTGAACCTCCATCTTTGTCCTGCAGACAGAAGAAACACGTGTTGAGGAGCAGACTGTGAGCATGAAACCTCCATCTTTGTCCCATGCAGACAGAAGAAACACGTGTGAGGAGCAGACTGTGAGCATGAACCTCCATCTTTGTCCTGCAGACAGAAGAAACACGTGTGAGGAGCAGACTGTGAGCGTGAACCTCCATCTTTTGTCCTGACAGCATCTGCTGTGGAATTAGTCCTCTTATTGGTCAAAGGAGTGAGACGCCCGCAGACGGGGAAAGCGTGCCGTTGGCGCTGGTCGGCCTTCGTAGGGCGCGGAGTGCGGACCCCTTTACCTGGATCTTCCTCACTAACGTTCTCTCACTCTTCAACAAAATGGATGAACTGATGCTGCTGCTGATGAGACGAAACAGAGACTTTTGTTCATCTCCTGTTTTGTGCTTCACGGAGACGTGGACCCAGTGAGTCAGCGTCCCCGACCAGATTCTGAGTGTGGAGCGGACCTTCTCGGACCCCTTGTGTATGATCCTGGTGATTTTAACAAGGGGAATCTCAGCCACGAACGACCAAAGTACAGACAGAGGCTGAAGCTGCTCCAAACCTGCAGTGAGAACCTCTAAGCAGTGGACCACTGAGGCCGTGGAGGAGCTCCGTGTGTTTGGACGTCACAAACCCTGGTTCACTCCAAAACTGAGGCAGGGAAGCAGAAAGAGGAGGCAGCGCACAGGGCTGGAGACAGGGGCGCTACAGAGATGTGACGTATGGATTTAGCAAAGAGGTGTCGAGAGCGAGATCACAGTGACAACAACTCCGCCTCCCTTGTGCGGGGGTCCGGCTTCTCACCAACTACAAGCCCAGAGCCCCCCATGCGCAGATGACTGGAAACTGTCGCCCCTCGAGGCAGCTACTGTTGTGATTTTGGGCATTACAAAAATAAATTGAATTGAAAACTGGCCAAGGAGCTTAACACCTTCTACTCCAGGTTTAAGGCCTCTCAGCTCTTCATCAACACCATCCTCCCTGCTCTGCTCCAGGACAAGCTCTCCCAGCTCAACGTGCCCGACTCCACCTGCAGGGGGCGCACTGACTTACTGACGGGATCGGAGGCAGTGTGTGCGGCTGGAGAAGAACGTCTCAGACACTCGGACCATCAGCACAGGAGCTCCACAGGGCTGTGTACTTTCCCCTCTGCTCTTCTGGAGCCACAGCCAGGGACAAACAGAGACTACAGCGCCCTCTGCTGGAGCCACAAGCCAGGGACAAACAGAGACTACAGCGCCTCTGCTGGAGCCACAGCCAGGGACAAAACAGAGGACTACAGCGCCCTCTGCTGAGAAGGTGATTCCGCTGCAGACTTCCATCTCTGCAGGACCTGTACGTCTCCAGGGCTCTGGGACGAGCAGCGTCGAATCACAGCAGGCCCCTCCCCTCAGGCAGGAGGCCCCTCCCTCAGGCAGGAGGCCACTCCCCTCAGGCAGGGGCCACTCCCCCTCAGGCAGGAGGCCATCCCCTCAGGCAGGAGGCCACTCCCCTCGACCGTTGGACTCATGAACACTTCTAAACTCCTCCACTTTAACCACATGACTCACTGTCACTTTCTGCACTACAACTGTAAATGTAACTGTAACTCTTGTGTACATAGTAATGCATATTTTTATTTGATACTATAGTATTTTAAATAGTTCTCTTAACGCCCTTTAGATTGGAATATATGTTTTTATTCTTGCTCATGTGTTCATGATTGCACCTTTAACGCCGAGACAAGTTCCTGTTTGTGGATTCTGAGCAGACTGTGAGCGAGAACCTCCCTCTTGTTGTGTTTCCTGGAGCTTCTCATTCACAGGAGGAACCACGCCCTCTCAGCCAGAGAGGGCGTGGTTCTGTTCATAAAACAGAACTTCGTTCACGTAAGTTTGGTAGAACATGAGCAGAAGATCACATGGAGCTGGAGCTCCTGGTTACCATGACAAACGCTCAAGATTATATTCATTAAACTGAGATCAAATGGAGTTTAGTCCTGGTTTAGTCCTGGTATAGACCTGGTTTGGACCTGGTTTAGTCCTGGTTTGGACCTGGATTGGACCTGGTTAAGACTTGGTATAGACCTGGTTTAGTCCTGCTTTAGTCCTGGTTTAGACCTGGTTTAGACCTAGTTTAGACTTGGTTTAGTCCTGGTTTGGACCTGGTTTAGACCTGTTTGGACCTGGATTGGACCTGGGTTTCCATGGAGACACATCAAACGGAGACAGGCTCCACCCACTCCTCCACACACGCGCGTGCAGAGGCCGCGCGCATCATCTTCAAACATTAAACAGGACAACAGAAGTCGCGAGACCTGAACCAGACCCTGGACCAGAACCGGGTCTATCCCGGGGCTAGAGCAGGAGCAGATCTGAGTCTGGTTCCTCACGTCTCCCACACGCACGCGCACGCACTCACCGCTACGGGCACGCGCAGACCTGGACTAGACCTGGACTAGACCTGGACTAGACCTGGACTAGACCTGGACTAGACTTGGACTAGACCAGGAGCGGGACTGACCTTAGACGGACCTGACGCGGACCTGACGCGGACCTGCGGCGGAGACGGACGCGGCGGAGAGCAGCCTGAACTCTCGCGAGAACACCACACTACAACAGAGACAAGAGGAAGTCCCGCGAGACTACAGAGAGACAGTCACGTGAGTAGGAGAGCGAGGAGCAGAGCGGATCATTGATCCAGGATCAAGTCCTCCCACTTTCACACAGAGCACGTGATCGGTGTCGCACATGCGCAGGTCGCCTCTTTATTATTGAACATTTACAATATAAAACCTGAGCAGAAGATCACATGGAGCTGGAGCTCCTGGTTACCATGACGAGCGCTCAAGATTATATTCATTAAACCGAGATCAAATGGGGTTTAGTCCTGGTTTAGTCCTGGTTTAGTCCTGGTTTAGTCCTGGTTTAGACCTGGTTTGGACCTTGTTTAGTCCTGGTTTAGTCCTGGTTTAGACCTGGTTTAGACCTGGTTTAGTCCTCTTAAGTCCTGGTTTAGACTACCTGGTTTAGACCTAGTTTAGACTTGGTTTAGGTCTGGTTTTGGACCATGGTTTAGACCTGTTTGCTTGTTTAGTCTGCTTATCCTGGTTTAGACCTGGTTTAGACTGGTTTAGACTGCTTTAGCCCTGCTTTAGCCCTGGTTAACCTTGTTTAGACCTGGTTTAGACCTTGTTTAGACCTGGTTTGAGACCTGGTTTAGACCCGCCTTTAGCCCTGTTTAGACCTGTTTAGTCCTGCTTTAGTCCTGGTTTAACCTGGTTTAGAACCTGGTTTAGACCTGGTTTGGAACCTGTTTGCGACCTTGTTGAGTCCTGGTGTTAGACCTGTTTAGTCCTGGTTAGACCTAGTTCTAGACCTGCTTTGACCTGTTTAGTCCTGCGTTTAGACCTGTTTAGACCTCGTTTAGTCTGGTTATCCTGTTTTAGACTGTTTGCGACTGTTAGCCTGGTTATCTGGTTAGACCTGGTATTGACCTTGTTTAGTCCTGGTTTAGTCCCCCTCCTTTTTCCCCCCCCATGGTTTAGACCTGGTTGGACCTTGTTTATCCTGGTTTAGTCCTGGTTTAGACCTGTTGAGACCCTGTTTGGACCTTGTTAGATCCTGGTAGTCCTGTTTAGACCTGTTAGACCTGTTTGTCCTGTTCAGTCCTCAGGACTATAGACCTGTTTAGACCTGTTTAGTCCTGCTTTAGCCCTGGTTTAGACCTTGTTTGGACTTGTTTAGTCTGGTTTAGACTGGTTAGTCCTGTTTAACCTAGTTGACTGCCTTAGCCTGGGTTTGGACCTTGTGTTAGACTGGTTTAGACTTGGTTTAGACCTAGTTTAGACCTGCTTGTAGCCCTGGTTTAGACTGGTTTGGACCTTTTGTTAGTCCTGGTTTTAGAGCTGGTTTAGTCCTGGTGTTTTAGGTTTTTCCCTAGTTTTGTCCCCCCCCTGTTTAGTCTGTTTAGACTTGTTTAGTCCTGCTTTAGACCTGTTTAGACCTGGTTTGACCTAGTTTAGTCCTGGTTTAGACTTGGGTTTTAGTCTGCTTTAGCCCTGGTTTAACCTGGTTGACCTGGTTTGGACCTTGTTTAAGTCCTGGTTAGGACCCAGTTTAGTCCTGGTTAGATCCAGTTAGTCCCGGGTTTAGTCCTTGGTTTAGTCCTGGTTTGAGACCTGGTTATTCGACCTATTTATTCCTGGTTGTTTTGTCCTGTTAGACCTGTTTTAGTCCTGTTTAGTCTGGTTTAGACCTGGTTTAGTCCTGGTTTTGACCTAGTTTAGACCTGCTTTTGGACCTAGTATAGTCCTTGTCTAGACATAGGACCAGACAGGTCTAGAACAGGTTCTAGAACAGTCTCAGCAGGTCTAAACAGGTTCTACATACAGGTCTAGAACAGGTTCTAGATCAGGTCTTGAAGGTCTAGCAGGACTAGAAAACAGCGTATGAACAGGTCTCAGCAGACTACAGAGGACCAGAACAGTCTAACACAGGACTACACAGGTCTAGAACAGGTCCTACAGCCGACTACATCAGGTCAAACAGTTTACGCGCATACAAGGTCTAGAACCATACACAGGTACTAGACACGGTCTACAGCAGACTAGAACAGGTCACAGCAGGACTAGCATAGTCTAAAATCCACTAACGGTTCAACTCAACAGGTACCGCAGTCAGGACTACACGGTCTGACTAGTCTGAATCAGTCTCCCGCATCAACGCAGTCGCGACTACATCAGGTTAGAAAGTGCGACTAGAAGAACAGGTCTAAGCAGGATACATCAGTGCTAACAGTCAGAAAGGTCTACAGCAGGACTAGAGATCAGATCTAGAACAGTCTAACAGCAGGACTACATTCAGTCTAGAAAGGTCTAGAACAGGTTAAGCACGGATACATCAGTCTAGAACAGGCTAGCAGGAACAGGTCTAGACAGTTCAGACAGGGTCCTACAGCCGCGACTTATCAGGTCTAGAAAGTTACAGCAGTCTAGAACAGGTCACAGCAAGGACTAACACAGGCTGCAAAAGGCACAGCAGATCTAGCAGACAGGATACAGTCTACCAGATACAAGTTCTAGAAAGGTCTACAGCCGACTACATCAGGTCTAGAAAGGTCGACAGCAGGACTACATCAGGTTAGAACAGGTCTAGCAGCAAGCTAGAAACAGGTCTTACAGCAGGACTAGAACAGGTACACAGACAGGACTAGACGGTCCTACAGCAGGACTACATCAGGTCTAGAACAGGCTTACAGCAGGACTAGAACAGGTCTACAGCAGGACAGAACAGGTCTACAGCAAGGACTAAACAGGTCTACAGCAGGACTTACATCGGGTCTAGAAACAGGTCTAGAACAGGTCTACAGCAGGACTACATTCAGTCTGAACAGGTCTACGCAGGACTAGAAGCAGGTCTAGAACAGTTACAGCGGACTACATCGAAGTCTAGAACAGGTTAGAAACAGGTCTACAGCCCGTCGACTACATGCGAGGTTCTAGAACAGGTCTACAGCAGTCTAGAACAGGTCTACAGCGACTACATAGGTCTAGAACAGGTCTACAGCAGGACTACAGCAGGACTAGAAACAGGTCTACATCAGACTGACACAGTCGCTACAGCCGGACTAACAGGTCTACAGCAGACAGAACAGACTAGAACAGGTCTACAGCAGGACTAGAACAGGACTAGAAACAGGTCTACAGCAGACTACATCAGGTCTGGAACAGGTCTACAGCAGGACTAGAACAGGTCTAGAACAGGTCTACAGCAGGACTAACATCAGGTCTAGAACAGGTCTACAGCCGGACTACATCAGGTCTAGAAACAGTTCTACAGCAGGACTACATCAGTCGAACAGGTCTACAGCAGGACTAGAACAGGTCTAGAACAGGTCTACAGCAGGACTAACAGTCTAGCAGGTACAGACAACAGTCTAGAACAGGTCATCACCGGACTACAGTACAGGTCTAGAACAGGTCTACAGCCAGGACTAGAACAGGCTAGAACAGGTCTACAGCAGACTAGAACAGGACTAAACAGTTACAAGCTGGACTACATCAGGTCTAGAACAGGTCTAGAACAGGCTACGACGAGCAGGACTAGAACAGGTCTAGAACAGGTCTACAGCAGACTTAAACAGTCTACAGCCGACTAATCAGGTCTAGAACAGGTCTACAGCAGGACTACATCAGGTCTAAACAGGTCTACAGCGACTACATCAGGTCTAGAACAGGTCTACAGCAGGACTACATCAGGTCTAGAACAGGTCTACAGCAGGACTGAACAGGACTAGAACACGTCTACAGCAGGACTACATCAGGTCTAGAACAGGTCTAGAACAGGTCTACAGCAGGACTACTGACTACAGTCTAGAACAGTCTACAGCGACTACATAGGTCTAGACAGCAGGTCTAAACAGCTACAGCCGACTACATAGGTCTAAGACAGGTCTACAGCAGGTCTAGAACAGGTCTACAGCCGGACTAATCAGTCTAGAACAGGTCTACAGCAGGACTACAGCAGACTAGGAACAGCTACATCAGGTCTACAATCAGGCTAAACAGGCTACTAGAACAGGATCTACAGCAGGACTACAACAGGACTAGAACAGTCTACAGCAGACTCAGGAACATAGACTAGAACATGTCTACAGCAGACTACATCAGTCTGGAACAGTCTACAGCAGGACTAGAACAGGTCTAGAACAGGTCTACAGCAGGAACTACATCAGGTCTAGAACAGTCACAGCCGGACTACATCAGGTCTAGAACGGTCTTACAGCCGGCTAGAACAGTCTAGACAGGCTACAGCAGACTAGAACAGGACTAGAACAGTCTACAGCAGGACTAGAACAGGCTAGAACAGGTCTACAGCAGGTACTAGCAGCAGTCTAGAACAGGTCTAGAACAGGTCTAGCAGGCAGGACTAGAACAGGTCTAAAGCTACAGCAGGACTAGAAACAGGTCTACAGCCGGACTACATCAGGTCTAGAACAGGTCTACAGCAGACTACATCAGGTCTAGAACAGTCTACAGACCGACACATTCAGTCTAGAACAGTCTCAGCAGGACTAGAAACAGGTCGTACAGCGGACTACATAAGGTCTAGAACAGGTCTACAGCAGGACTACATCAGGTCTAGAACAGGTCTACAGCCGGACTACATCAGGTCTAGAACAGGTCTACAGCAGGACTACATCAGGTCTAGAACAGGTCTAGAACAGGTCTGCAGCAGGACTAGAACAGGTCTAGAACAGGTCTACAGCAGGACTATTGGTCTTGATATGAGACCAGAGTCTGTCCCGGTTAGGCTCGGTTTTTGGTCCGATTTAGACCCGGTTTGGCCCACTTTAGACCCGGTTCGGACCCGGATTCTCGGCGTTCTTTTGTTATTTTGAAGGGCGCGTGCGGGAAGTGCGGTGCGTGCCCGGTGCGTGAGTTTGACGCAGACTCTGTGCGGAAGTGTGTTCAGTCCCGCAGCAGCAGCTCAGACTCTGCCCGTTCCAGAGCGCACTATCCCGGGCTCAGACTCCGCGGACTCCCGCTGGATACCGGGACTTGCCTCAGCTGACGCCGCAGCAGGGAGCCTGGGAGCCGGGCACAAGAGCCGCGGTGAGTCGGGGAAAGCACCGGGAGAAGCACCGGGAGAAGAGGGGCCCGGGCTTGGTCGGGGACAGGCCGCGTGCAGCTGCGGGGACTGCGGGGGCGGCGGGGCTGTGCGGGACGCACGCATGACGCACGCCTGACGCACGGCACGCACGGCACGTCACCACGCACAGTACGGTTTCCGTGTCCGACCTTTCAGAGTAGAAGCTCCTCACAAAACCTTAATCAGAGTTTGTTTTATTTCTCAGAGAATGTTTTATGCTTAATGTTGGATAATGTTCCAGAGTGTGGCTTTAAAGGAAAGTCCAGCCAGCGAAATAAGCTCTTTGTGCCTTTGGGCAAAGCCATAGTTTAAATGTGAAAGAGGAAGTAAAGCAGCAGCCACTGCTGTGTGCGTCTGCCCCTGGGCGGTTGTGACTCATGTGCGTTGTGTTTACCTCAGATGCCCTCCCCTCATGCAGACCGCGTGCTGGAGTCCAGATCGAGACTGTGTGTGTCCTTCTTACAAATAAAGCCAAAAAGTCAAACCTCAGAAAAGCTCTTTCAGGCGTCAGACAAAATAACTTCATCAAAATAACACAAATAAACAAATAAGTTTGTAAAATGTGGACTGTTAAACATGAGGTCAATTTCCTCTAAATCACTTTTAGTGAATGAATTAATTAATGATTGTAACATAGATCTTCAGCTCTAACTGAAACTTGGCTTCAACAAGATGATGATGTCAGACTAAATGAGTCCAGCCCACCCACTCATGTTAAACTTCAGACCCCCAGGAGCACAGGTGGTGAGTGGTGGTGTGGCAGTGGTCTCACACTCAAGCCCACTTTTGAGTCCTAAAACTAACAATGCATTTAGCTCATTTGAAGCGTCATGTGATCAATCACATGTCCAAACTGGAGAAACCAAAAAGGAGTCCTGTTCGTGGTCCTCTAAAGACCCCCTGGTCCCTATTCAGAGTTTTTAACAGAGTTCTCAGACTTTATATCAAACTCTGTGTTAGACTGGATAAAGTAGTGATCGTTGGAGATTTCAATATCCACGTGAACAGTGAACGATAACTCTCTCAGTAATTCTTTCAACGCCCTGTTAGAGAGCATCGGTTTTGCTCAGAATAAACCAACTCTCAGTCACAAACACACTCTAGATCTTGTTCTAACATATGGAATAGAGATTAGTGACCTCATTGTCCCTCAGAACCCTAAACTGTCAGAACATTTCCTAATCACCTTTCAGTTTGTTCTTAAAGATGATCCAACCCCACAAAATAAAGTCATAATGAAAAGGACGATATCGGAAAAATCTATCTCAAAGTTTCAAAGAAATAATAGAGCCAATATTCAGCGACATGTCATGTGATCCTGTCATGTGATCCTGTCATGTGATCCTGTCATGTGATCCTGTCATGTGATCACATCATGTGATCCTGTCATGTGATCCTGTCATTGATCACGTCATGTGATCATGTCATGTGATCATGTCACGTGATTCATGTCACGTGATCATGTCATGTGATCCTGTCATGTGATCCTGTCATGTGATCATGTCATGTGATCATGTCATGTGATCATGTCATGTGATCCATGTCATGTGATCCTGTCATGTGATCCTGCTGAGAACGGCCTTAGTCCCAGTGTAAGTGATCGATTTGTCGACTTGATCATGAACTCTCTGAAGTCCGCTCTTGATGTTGCAGCTCCGCTAAAGCAGAAGGTCATTAGGCCAAAACGCGCCCCTGTGGTACAATTGAAGAACTGCGTTCACATAAACAAAGAGTTAGAAAATTCAAAAGACCCTTTGGTCGCTCCCACACGGAGGAATCCCTAAAAGCATGGAAAATCTGCCTAATGTCCTATAAGCAGGCTCTGCGTAAGGCCCAAACCAGAGACTATTCAAATTTAATAGAAGTCAACAAAAAATAACACTAGATTTCTTTTCAGCGCTGTATCCAGGCTAACAAACTGTCACAGCGCAGTAGAGCCGTCACTCCCGGCTACTCTCAGCTCTGGAAACTCCTCCCACTATTGGCCCTGAACACGCCCAAGCTGTTAAAACTAGTGTCCCATAGAAATCCATCAGTGACACTAGAAAGGTTCACTGCTGTTGATCAAGCAGAGAACTTCAGCCATTATGTCCTCTAGACACGTCATCTTGTGTTCTAGACCCGATTCCAAGCAGACCCCTCAAAGACATTCTCCCCCTTAATTATAGATTCTATTCTTCTTTTTACTTTTTATTTCAAACGTTTAAATGTGTTCAAATAAGAAAACAAGAACAAATCACAATAATAGAAAAAGAAATCATGAAAAAATATTCTATTCTTAATATAATAAATGCCTCATTAGAAAGTGGTCCTGTGACTTCCAGGAGGATGAGGCTGAGGTCGTATCCATGGAAATAATCCGTCTTTATTACGAGTTCACCTGGGGAGACACATTTAGAAACTGGACACTTATTTTGTGAACATGTCTAAGAAAAACAAAAAGAAAAACTCCATCGAGAATCAGGCTAGCAATGCTACATTCAAGCTAGCAGGCTCCGCGCCGGCGGAGCCCCTGCACGCCCACTCTGACTCCAGATCAGACAAAGCGGTGGAGATTGACCCGGTGATCATGGCGGCTTTACGGGAGATTACTGACAAGATTATAAAAACAGTGGGCACAAACATAGACACGGCCCTGGCGGAAATGCGTGATTTGAAATCCAAGAATGGCGAGCTGGAACCCCGAGCCACAGCGGCCGAGGAGAGGTCTCTGGACCTGAGGGACACGCCTCTGCTTTACATACCAAAGTGGCAGAATTGACAAACCAGGCGCGTGTTTTGGACAGACAA
Source organism: Chaenogobius annularis (assembly GCA_015082035.1). NCBI lineage: Eukaryota > Metazoa > Chordata > Actinopteri > Gobiiformes > Gobiidae > Chaenogobius > Chaenogobius annularis. The sequence continues at coordinate 20,340 of BJKM01000989.1, read as the reverse complement.
ACTGGACGACCTGGAGAACCGAGAACGTAAATGTAATTTGTGGATTGATGTGGTCAAGTGTCTGAAGACCTGGATCCCTGAAGATCTCACATCGTTCTGGCTCCCAAACCCCCAACCAGAGTCCAAGACCTATCAACTTCAGAGATAAAACAGCGTTCATGGCGGCATCCAGACGTCTCACCGTGGGCCAATCCGGATCAAACCCAGCCCCAAGTCTCTTTCTTCAACAACTACTCAGCGAAATTCAATTTTCAATTCAATTGATTTGTGTATTTCCCAAAATCACAACAGCAGTGTTCCTCGACAGTGGGAAAAAACGAGATCCAAACAGAATAAACAATGTAATGTCACAGGCATCCTGTGTCCTTAGACCCCCTTTCGGGGCAGGAAAAAATACCAACCCAGTGCAAGTGGTCAATAAACAACAAAGACTTTGACCCGGTGAAATCGCCGCCTGACGAGAGGAGAACGTGCAATACGCTCTGCTTTGTCCTGCATCGCTGAGGAGCAACGTGAATGGAAACATAAAAAGATTCACTTCAGAGGGAAGGGCTTTGGCATTGGCCATTCAATACAGGAATTCTTGTCATGACATTTCTCCCTTTATTTTCCTTATTTCAATGAAAGAACCTGGACTTTACTGGAGACATGTGAGTGTGTGCCCAATGTGGGCCAGTGTGGTCCAACTTTGGTTTGTAAATGCCCAGGTGAAAATGTTTCAACTGTACGAGTTGAAACAAAGTCCTGACCATTGAAACCCTCTGAGATGTTCATCAAGGATTATGAAGCAGAACTTTCAAGAGGAATAAGATCTAAATGACATCAGTGCATTTCTACTGAATATTAAAAACAAGTGGGAATGAGAGAGTGGTCTTTAATAGAGATCAAATCAGACAAATCTAGCCTAAAAGTGATGCTGAAAAACGTGTCCATGCGTTTGGAACATCTCGATTAGACTCCTGTAACTCCTGCTGCAGCGCGTCCTGAAAACTCCATCAAAAGCTTTAACTGGTTCAAAATGCAGCAGCGAGATTTGCCCCAGATGCCCTCCCCTCATGCGGACCACCTGCTGGAGCCGCTGTGACTCGTGTGTGTTGTGTTTGCCCCAGATGCCCTCCCCTCATGCGGACCACGTGCTGGAGCCGCTGTGACTCGTGTGTGTTGTGTTTGCCCCAGATGCCCTCCCCTCATGCGGACCACGTGCTGGAGCAGTTGGACGCTCAGAGAGAGTGGGGGTTCCTCTGTGACGTGCTCGTGTCCATCGGGGACACTCAGTTCCGCGCGCACAGGGCCGTTCTCGCCGCCTGCAGTGCTTTCTTCAGGATGCTCTTCATCCAGACGGACTGTAGGGGGCAGCAGAGTGTGGACCTGAGTCACACGGGCCTGAGCGCGACCAGCTTCGACCGAGTGCTGCAGTTTATGTACCAGGGCCACGTGAGCGCCACCAACAGGTACTTTTACTATAGGACCACTGCTAATGTAGTATTACTGCTACTATAGTACTACTGCTACTGCAGTACTACTACTGTGGTACTACTGCTACTATAGTACCACTGCTACTGTAGTATCACTGCTACTGTCGTACTACTGTTACTGTTGTACTACTGCTTCTCGCCCTTCTCGTTCTTCTCGCCCTTCTCGTTCTTCTCGTTCTTCTCGTTCTTCTCGTTCTTCTCGTTCTTCTCGTTCTTCTCACCTTGTTCTTCTCGTTCTCTCTGGAGTCTGGACTTGGAGGAGTTGAAGGCTTCCATGCAGCAGCTACAGATGTACTACATCCCTGAGACTCTGGAGGAACTGAGCCGAGTCCAGGCCCCAAACTCTGGAACTAAACTCATGTTTGGAGTGCGGATGTTCCCTGCCAGACCAGGACCAGAGACCAGACCAGGTCCAGAGAACAGACTCGGACCTGAGACCAGAACAGGACCCGAGACCAGCAGCTCAACCGGGAACAGGTGACTTCAGGTTCTTAAAGTGTATCTTCAAAAGCCCTCAGAGATGTGCTGTGGGTTTGTTTGTTTCCATGCAGATGTTTTCATTGACTTGATTTGAGTTGAAATGTAACTGTCGGACCAGGGCAGGGGTGTGCTACGCTAACGCTAACCCTGTGATTGTTCTGTACAATGCTACCCTAACCCTGTGATTGTTCTGCACAATGCTACGCTAACACTAACCCTATGATTGTTCTGTACAATGCTACGCTAACCCTGTGATTGTTCTGCACAATGCTACGCTAACACTAACCCCTAACGCACTTGTGATTGTTCGGCAACACCTGTACCTAACGCTGACCCTGTGATATTCTGTACCAATGCTACGCTAACCCTGTGATTGTTCTGCACATCTACCTAACGTAACCCTGTGAATTTTCTGCACAATTGCACGCAACATAACCCTAGTGATTGTTCTGCTACAATGCTACGCTAACCCTGTGATTGTTCTGCACAGCACGCTAACACTGAACCCTATGATTTTTGTACAATGCGTCGCTAAACCTTAATGTTCTGCACAATGCTACGCGAACCACTAACCCCTGTGATCTGTTACAATGCCGCTAACCCTGTGATTTCTCCATACTAACTAGCCAATATGAGCTGAACGCTACTAACCTGGGATTTTCGGCACAATTCTTACGCTAACCTAGACTCCTGTGATGTTTCTGACAATGCTCGCTTACCCTTTTGATATTCTGCACAATGCTACGCTAACGCTAACCCTGTGATGTTACATGCACATGCTACGCGACCCGACTCTCTCAGCACCCTGTGAATGTCTGCACAATCCTACGCTAACGCTAACCTGTGATTGTTCTGCACAATCTTACGCTAACGAACCCTTATGTTCTGCACAAATGCTACCGCTAACCTAACCCTTGATTGTTCTGCACAATGTTACTGCACGCTAAACCCTTTTGTTCTGCAAGCTACGCTAATGCTACCCTGTATTGTTCTGCACAACTGCTACGCAACCCTGTGATTTTCTGCACAATGCTACGCTAACGCTAACCCTATGATTGTTCTGCACAATGCTACGCTAACCCTTGATTGTTCTGCACAAAGCTACGCTAACGCTAACCCTGTGATTTTCTGCACAATGCTACGCTAAGCTAACCCTATGATTTTCTGCACAATGCTCTACGCACCTAACCCTTGATTGTTCTGCACAATGCTACGCTAACACTAACCCTGTGATTGTCTGCACAATGCTACTAACGCTAACCCTATGATTGTTTGAACAATGCTAGCGCCAACCTATGATTGTTCTGCACAATGCTAGCCAACCCTAACCTGTTATTGTTCTGCACAAATGCTACGCTAACGTGACCCCTGTGATGTTTCTAGCACAATGCTACGCTAAGCTACCCTGTGATTTTCTGCACAATGCTACGCAACGCTAACCCTGTGTTGTTCTGCACAATGCTACGCTAACGCACTGATTTTCTGCTACAATGCTAGCTAACGCTAACCCTGTGATGTTCTGCACAATGCTACGCTACGCTAACCCTGTTATTTCTGCACAATTCTACGCTAAATGCTAACCCTGTATTGTCTGCACAATGCCTACGCTAACCCTGTATTGTTCTGCACAATGCTATGCAAAGCTAACCCGTGATTTTCTGCACAATGCTACCTAACGCTAACCCTTATTTTCTGCACAATGCTACGCTAATGCTAAACCCTTGATTGTTCTGCACAATGCTACCTGTATTGTTTTGCACAATAGCTACGCTAACCATGATTGTTCTGCACAATGCTACGCTAACCCTGTGATTGTTCTGCACAATGCTACGCTAACGCTAACCCTGTGATTGTTCTGCACAATGCTACGCTAATGCTAACCCTATGATTGTTCTGCACAATGCTATGCTAACGCTAACCCAACCCTAACCCAACCTATGATTGTCTGCACAATGCTACGCTAACACTAACCCTGTGATTGTTCTGCACAATGTACCTAACGCTAACCTATGATGTTCTGAACAATGCTACCTAACCCATGATCGTTCTGCACATGTTATGCCAACGCTAACCCTGTGATTTCTGCACAATGCCTACGCTAACGCTAACCCTATGATTGTCTGCACAATGCTACCTAACCCTGTGATGTCTGCACAATTCTGTCCGTCTCCTCAACCTGATCTCCTCCTGCTCCTCAACCTGACTCCTCCTCCTGCTTCCTCGCCTGCTCCTCCTCCTGCTCCTACCTGATCCTCCTCCTGCTCCTTCACCTGACTCCTCCTCTGCTCCTCAACCTGTCTCCTCCTCCCTGCTCCTCGGCCTGACTCCTCCTCCTGCTCCTCAACCTGTCTCCCTCCTGCCTCTAACCTGACTCCTCCTCCTGCTCCTCAACCTGACTCCTCCTCCTGCTCCATCAACCTGTCTCCTCCTCCTGCTCCTCCGCCTGACTCCTCCTCCTGCTCCTCAACCTGTCTCCTCTCCTCAACCCTCCTCTTCTGTCTCAACCTGTCTCCTCTCCTGCTCCTACCTGACTCCTCCTCCTGGTCCTTGCCTGTCTCCTCCTCCTGCCTCCTCAACCTGACTCCTCCTCCTGCTCCTCAACCTGACTCTCTCCTGCTCCTTAACGTCCTGATGCTCCTCAACCTGTCTCCTCATCCTCCTGCTCTCTCTGCCTGACTCCGCCTCCTCCTGCTCCTCGGCCTGACTCCCTCCCCCTCCCTCGCCTCCTTATGTTAAGCGTTCTATGGCTCCGCTGTTTTGTTTGTGTTTGGGCGCGGCGCGCTCGAGGCTGGCAGGGCGTCGTCCTCGCGCAAAGCGCCGACGTGAGAAAGAGGACAAAACCATCCAACTGGTCGCCTCCTGCGAGCTGGATCTTATACTCTATCGGTTCACGCGCACCATCTGTGGGACTCCTATGGCGCACCCTTCATGTTGGGACCCTCATGTGCGCCACCTCCATTTAGGGGACCTCATGTGCGCATCCATCATGTAGGGACCTCCATGTGCGCACCTTCATGTTGGGAGCCTCCAATGTGCGCACCTTCCATGTAGGGAACCTCCCTATGTGCGCACCTCCATGGTGCGACCTCCATGTGCGCACTCCATGTTGGGACCCTCCATGTGCCACCTCCCATGTAGGCGACCTCCATGTGCGCACCTCATGTTGCGGGGACCTCCATGTTGCCGCACCTCCATGTAGGGGACCTCCATGTGCGACACCATCGATGTTGGAGGACATCCATCCATCTATGTAGCGCACCTCCATCGTAATGTACGCCTCCCTAGTCGCGCACCTCCATTTGGGACCTCCATGTGCGCACCTCCATGTGGGACCTCCATGTGCGCACCTCCATTTGGGACCTCCATGTGCGCACCTCCCATGTTGAGACCTCCATGCGTGGCGACCTCCATGTGCACCTCCATGTGGACCTCCATGTGCGCACCTCCATGTTGGGGACCTCCATGTGCGCACCTCCATGTGCCGCACCTCCATGTTGCACCTCCATGTGGACCTCATTGCGTTGTATGGGGGACCTCGCGATGTGCGCACCATCATGTAGGGACCTCCATGTGCGCACCATGACCTCAGTGCGACCTCCATGTGGACCTCCATGGTGCGCACCTCCATTTAGGGACCTCCATGTGCGCACCTCCATGTGGGCACCTCCATGTGCGCACCTCCATGTGGGGACCTCCATTGCCCACCTCCATGTTGGAACCTCCATGTGCCCACCTCCCAGTTGGAGGCCCCATGTGCGGCACCCTCCATGTTGGGACTCCATGTGCGACCTCCATGTTGGGACCTCCATGTGCGCACCTCCCCATGTTGGGACCTCCTAGTGCGCACCTCCGTGTAGGGGACCTCCATGTGGCCCTCCATGTAGCGGACCTCCGTAGGGGACCTCCATGTGCGCACGTGTTGGGGACCTCCATGTAGGGACCTCCATGTGCGCACCTCCATGTAAGGCGACCGTCCATGTAGGGACCTCCATTAGGGACCTCCATAGTGCGCACCTCCGTGTTGGGACCTCCATGTGCGCACCGTCCATGTGGGACCTCAGTAGGGACCTCCATGTGCCCAAACCCTCCGTTAGGGACCCTCCATGTTGCGCAGCCTCCAGTTGTAGGGGACCTCCATGTGCGCACCTCACGTGTTGGGGACCTCCATGGCGCACCTCCTGTTAGGGCACCCCATGTGCGCACCTCCATTGTAGGGGACCTCCATGTGCGCACCTCCATGTAGGGACCTCCATGTGCGCCACCTCCGTGTTGGGCACCTCCATTGTGCGCACCTCCATGTTGCGCACCTCCGTGTTCGGGGACCTCCATGTGCGCCCTCCGTGTGGGACTCCCATGTGCGGCCACCTCCATTATGGGACCTCCATGTAGGGGACCTCCCATGTAGGGGACCTCCATGTGCGCACCTCCATGTAGGGGACCTCCATGTGCGCACCTCCGTGTAGGGGACCTCCATCGTGCGCACCTCCATGTAGGGGACCTCCATGTGCGCCCCTCCATGTTAGTGGGGACCTCCATGTGCGCACCTCCATGTAGCCGGGACCTTCCATGTGGCGTCGGACCTCCATGTAGGGACCTCCATGTGCGCACCTCGGGGACCTCCAGTGCGCACCTCCATGTAGGGGACCTCCATGTGCGCACCTCCGTGTTGGGGACCTCCATGTGCGCACCTCCATGTTGGGGACCTCCATGTGCGCACCTCCGTGTAGTGGACCTCCATGTTGGGGACCTCCATGTAGGGGACCTCCATGTGCGCACCTCCATGTAGGGGACCTCCATGTAGGGGACCTCCATGTAGGGGACCTCCATGTGCGCACCTCCGTGTTGGGGACCTCCATGTGCCCACCATGTGATACACTCGCTCAGCGTGTGTAAATACTGTCACTTGTAGATTGCGATTGACGCAATGGGCACCCCTGCCCTACACGATGCTATGCTAATACTAACCCTGGGATTGCCCTGCTCAATGCTACGCTAACCTTGTGATTGTTCTGCACAATGCTATGCTAATCCTGTGATTGCCCTCCATAAAGGTATGCTAATGCTAACCCTGGGATATCCCTCCATAAAGCTATGCTAATGCTAACCCTGGGATTGCCCTACACAATGCTACGCTAACGTTAACCCTCTGATTGCCGATATCCAACACATGAGTCAATGATCTTACAAATATAACAGACGTTAGATTCTTCTTCTGAGTCTTGTTGTCGTCCTTTAGCCGTCCCATCTCAGTGGAGGAGCTTCCCATGCTGATAGCGCCCCCTACAGGCGAGGCACCAGAGCCGTGTGACCTTCGGCGAACGCTGCGTAAAAACTCTGAGCGTCTGAAAGAGCGACCGCGCTTCGGACGAACTTTTACTTGCGACGACTGCGGCTTTGTCTTCAGCTGTGAGAAACTCCTGATCGAGCACATCCTGACCTGCACCAACCGCAAGAACCCGCCACAAATCCAGGACCGGGACCCAAGCCGAGATCTGAGCCGAGACCCAGCCCGACTCTACCACACAGACACAGAGTCCAGCCGCAGTCCAGAGTCCAATGAGACCAACGTCAAGACCGAGGCCGAGGACTGGAGCAGGGCTGAACCAGGACCTGTTGCGGTGACTGTGAAGACGGAACCAGACCCAGAGCTGAGTAGGTCCCACAAAAACCAGAACCAGGACTCCGCCAAACGGATCAAACTGGAGCCCGGTCTGGATCCGGACCAAGAGTCTCGGTGTGAACTGTGTGGCCTGGAGCTGAAGGTGAGTCCCACATTTCAGCTGATGTTTGTTTGTTTGTTCGGCTGTCGGCCTTTAGTCTTTTAGTTGATTAGGTTCTAGCTCCCAAAGTGCTCTTGGGCTCCAGGTGGACTTTAGCTCAGGAGGAGCTCCACCCCACAGCCAGATGATTGGATCAGAGAGAACGCAGACTCAGGCCAAAAGAAGACGGTAAAAAGCAGAGAAACACAAAAGAATCATTTGTCTCCAAACTCTGAGTTCGACTCTGACTTTGGGGCGGCTGTGACCTCCGCCCCGGGGCGGCTGTGACCTCTGCCCCAGGGCGGCTGTGACCTCCGCCCCGGGGAGGCTGTGACCGCCCCGGGGAGGCTGGGCGGCTGAGACCTCCGCCCCGGGGAGGCTGAGACCTCCGCCCCGGGGAGGCTGAGACCTCCGCCCCAGGGCGGCTGTGACCTCCGCCTCGGGGCGGCTGTGACCTCCCTCTCAGGGCAGCTGTGACCTCTGCTCCTCTTCAGGGTCAGGACCTGTCTGGACACTACCTGTCGGACCACACGAGCCACATGTGCGCCTGCGGCAGGTGTGGACAGGTGCTCATCAAGGGCAGACAGCTGCAGGAGCACGCCCAACGCTGCGCCCAGAACCTGGATCAGAACCGGGACCTGAGCCGAGACCTGAGCCAGGACCTGGACCAGGACATGAGCCAAGACCTGAGCCAGGACCTGGACCAGAGCCACGAGACACCTGACCTCCAGGAGCACCCTGATCTCCAAGAGAACCCAGAGAACCCAGAGGAGGAGTCTGAGGAGGAGGACCACGAGGAGGAGGAGATGGAGGCCTGCCACCTGTTGGACCCATGTGAGGTGAGATCATGTGTGAGGTCATGTGAGACCACGTGAGGCCATGTGAGGCCATGCGTGTGAGGCCATATGAGACCGTGAGGCCATGCGTCTGAAGTCATGTGAGGTCAAATGAGGTCATGTGTGTGGGGCCATGCGTGTGAGGCCATGCGTCTGAAGTCATGTGAGGTCAAATGAGGTCATGTGTGTGGGGCCAGCCGTGTGAGGCGATGCGTCTGAAGTATGTGAGGGCGCATGTGTGTGAGGGTCATGCGTGTGAGGTCCTGCGTGTGAGGCATGCGTGTGAGGCATGCGTGTGAGGCCGCATGCGTGTGACGGCATGTGTGGGTGAAGGTCATGCGTGTGAGGTCATGCGTGTGAGGCCATGCGTGTGAAGGCATGCGCTGTGAGGCATGTGTGTGAGGCCCTGTGTGTGAAATCATGTGAGGTATGCGTGGTGAGGGCATGCGTCTGAAGTCATGGGAGGTCAATGTGTGTTTAAAGGTCATGTGAGGTCAAGTGAGGCATGCGTGTGAGGCATGCGTGTGAGGCCATGCGTGTGAGGCCAATGCGTGTGAGGCATGCGTGTGGAGGCCATGCGTGTGAGGCATGCGTGTGAGGTCATGCGTGTGAGGCATGCGTGTGAAGGCCAATGCATGTGAGGCATGCGTGTGAGGCGCATGCGTGTGAGGTCAATGCGTGTGAGGCATGCGTGTGGAGGTATGCGTGTGAGGCATATGCGTGTGAGGTCATGCCGTCTGAAGTCCATGTGAGGTAAATGAGGTATGTGTGTGGGCATGGTGTGAGGACATGCGTGTGAAGTCATGTGAGGCTATGTGTGTGAGGTCATGCGTGTGAGGTCATGCGTGTGAGGCCATGCGTGTGAGGCATGCGTTGTGAGGCATGCGTGTGAGGCATGTGTCGTGAGGTATGCGTGTGAGGTCATGCGTGTGAGGCCCATGCGTGTGAGGCAGTGCGTGTGAGGCGGCATGTGTGTGAGGCATGGTGTGTGAAATCCTGTGAGGTCATGCGTGTGAGGCCATGGCGTCTGAAGTCATGGGAGGTCAATGTGTGGTTTAAGGTCATGTGAGGTCAAGTGAGGCATGCGTGTGAGGCCATCACATGCGTGTGAGGCATGCGTGTGGAGGCCATGCGTGTGAGGCCATGCGTGTGAGGCATATGCGTGTGAGGTCAATGCGTGTGAGGCCATGCGTGTGAGGCCATGCATGTGGGATGCGTGTGAGGCATGCGTGTTGAGGTTCATCGCGTGTGAGGCATGCGTGTGAGGTCATGCGTGTGAGGCATGCGTGTGAGGTCATGGGTGTGAGGCATGCGTGTGAGGTCATGCGTGTGAGGTCATGCGTGTGAGGTCATGGCGTTGTGAGGTCATGCGTGTGAGGCATGTGTGTGAGTCATGGCGTGTGAGGGTCATGCGTGTGAGGTCATGCGTGTGAGGTCAATGCGTGTGAGGTCATGCGTGTGAGGCCATGGTGTGTGAGGTCATGTTCGTGTGAGGTCATGCGTGTTGAGGTTCATGCGTGGGTGAGGTCATGCGTGTGAACAAGGTCATGCGTGTGAGGTATGCGTGTGAGGCCATGTGTGTGAGGTCATGCTTGTGAGGTTTTCTGTTACATTTAATGGCCACTGAAAAGGTGCATTTACCGCCAAAGGTCTTTCAAAGTATGGTGTTTGAGAGGGAAAGAGATGGAGAGAGGTCATTTGGAGGTTTGTTGAGGTCATGTTGGGCTAATGTGACCACTAAAGATGTTTTCTTCTTCATTGAATCCACATGTTTTCGTCACACGAGACACAAAGATCAGGCTAAAGTGGCTCCAAACACACCAAACTGTACAGTTTTATCTCTGTGTTAAGTGTGAACATCTCATGTTTCTGATGGACCTGAACGTGTATACATCTCATGTTCTGATGACGCATGACGCTGTAATCTCATGTTCTGGTGAGCATGAACGTGTAACATCTCAATGTTCTGGTGAACGGCATGAAGCGGTAAACATCTCAATGTTCTGTGACTCATGGAACGCTGTAAACATCTCATGTTATCTGATGACCATGAACGCTGTAAACATTCTCATGTTCTGAATGACATGGAACACCTGTAACATCTCCTGTTTCTGGTGCATGAACACTGTAAACATTCATGATTCTGGTGACCATGAACACTGTAAACATCTTCTGTTTCTGGTGACATGAACTTGTAAAACATCTCATGTTCTGATGACCATAAGCATGTAAACACCTCGATGTTCTGATGACCATGAAAAGCACTGTAAACACCTATGTTCTGATGACCATGAGCTGGTTAAACATCTCTGTTCTGATGACCACTTAACGCTTGTACAACATTCATGTTCTGATGACCATGAACGCTGTAAACATCTCATGTTCTGATGACATGAACGTGTAAACACTCATGTTCTGAATGACAATGAACGCTGTACATCTCATGTTTGATGACAATGGAACGCTGTAAACATCTCATGTTCTGTTGACATGAACGCTGTAAAAACATCTAATGTTCTGATGACCATGAAACGCTTGATACAACATACTCATTTTCTGAGAATGACATGAACGCTGGTAAACATTCTCATGTTCTTGATACATTGAATAGCGCTGTAAACATCTCATGTTCTGATATGTACTAAATGAACTTGTGTAAACATCTCATGTTCTGAATGATTTACCATGAACGCTGTAAACATCTCTGTTGAATGCGTGTGACGTGATTAAAAATCTGCTAATCCGAGTTGAACGCCTAGTACACATCTCAATGTACTAGAGAATGAAACGCTAGTAAACATCTCATTGATGAATTAATATAAAATTATATCATATTCCTATGATCACATCGAAATGTACATACTCAATTGTTCTAGATAGATAGACCATAACAATGTAAACACAACCTCAATCATGTTCCTGAAGTAAGACTCAATGGATACTCTGTAAACATCGTCTATTTCTGAAATGACGATCATAAACGCTGTAAACATGCTATGTCTGATCACTGAACGCTTAACTTCATTCAACCATGAAGCTGTAAAATCTTCTGGTATAACTGATCCCAATAACGGTACACTCTCATTGTTTTCTGATGAATAACAGATAAGAAGCTTAGTAAGAAATCTTCATGTTCTGATGAATCCATGAGACGCAGTTGTAACATCTCATGTCTCTGATGGACAGTCAACACTGAGGTAAAACAGTTCTCAGTGTTCTGATGACCATCCACAGCATGTATCATCTTCATGTTCATGATGACCAATCAACACGGTAAACAATCTCATGTATCTGATGACCATCAACAGTATAACAATCTCATGTTTCTACTGACGCATCAACACTGTAAACATCCCATGTTCTGATGAATCAACACCTGTAATGCGTCATGTCATGAGCATCAACTGTAAACTCTCTGTTCTGAAACCATAACACTGTAAAATTCATCATGTTCTGATGAATGGACCCACATCCTGTAAACATCTCATGTCTGATGACATGATACTCTGTAACAATGATTCATGTTGGAATATGACACTTATGAATCACTGAATAAACATCTCATTATCGTAACTTAATAAACACTGATAAACACCTAGAAGTTAATACGATATCATGTTTACTCATTTGATGTACACATCAACACGTAACAACTCAAATGTTTCTGATGATCAGACAAGTGTTAACACAATTTCGCAGTAATGAACCATCAACGAGATACATCTCAGTTCTGTATTTTGACTCTATAGAACACTGAGTAAACATCTCATGTTCTGATGACCATCATTTACACTGTAAACATCTCATGTTACTGATGAGCCAGTGAAACACTGCAAACAATCTCATTATACTGAGGACCATTACACTGCAAACATTCAGTTCTGGTGACCATGAACACCTGTAAAACTATCTCAATGTTGATGACCATGAACAACTGTAAAAGTCTATATTCTGATGACAGTCATGAACCACTGTAAAACATTGCATATTTCTGATGACCATGATGAACGGGTAAACATCTCATGTTCTGATGACCATGAACACTGTAAACACCTCATGTTCTGATGACCGATGACAACACTGTTAATACCACCTATGTTTCTGATGACCATAACACTGTAAACATCTCATGTTCTAATGACATGAACATGTAACATTCTCATGTTCTGATTGACCATGAACACTGGTAAAACACTCATGTTCTGATGACATGAACACTGTAAACACCCTCATGTTCTGACTGACATGAACAATCAGGATAACACCTCATGTTCTGATGACCATAACACTGAGTAAACACCTCATGTTCTGGTGACCATCGAACACTGTAAACATCTCATGTTCTGATGACGCATCAAACTGTAAACATCTCATGTTCTGATGACGATACACACCTGTAAACACCTTATGTTATGTGACCATCACACTGTACAAACATTCATGTTCTGGTGACCATGAACACTGTAAACATCTATGTTCTGGTGACCATCAACACTGTAAATCTCATGTTCTTTGAGACCATTCAACATTGTAATACATTATCATGTTCTGATGACCATCAACATTGAACACCTCATGTTCTATGACATCAACACTGTAAACACCTCATGTTCTGGTGACCATGAACACTATAGTAACATCTCTGTTCTGGTGTTACGCCTGAACACTGTACATCTCATGTTCTGAATGACATGCACACTTAAACATCTATTCTGTGACGATAACATGTAAAATCTCATGTTCTGTGCCCTAACTGTAAAACTTATGTTCTCGTGACATGAACACTGTAAACATCTCATGTTCTGGTGGACCATGAACACTGTAAACATCTATGTTTGATGACCATCAACATTGTAAACATTCTGTTCTGATGACATCAACCTGGTAAACCCAATGTTCTGGTGACATAACACTGTAAACTCATGTTCTGGACCATGACACTGTAAACATCTCATTCTGGTGAATGAACAATGTAAGGAAGTGCTCCCACAGTAGCCTGTCCAGGTTGTTTTACACTTCAGAAAAATCTGCTTGAACTAAATATTAATGTCCCACTCCTCAGAATGCGGCGCTCATTGGCCGGGCTGGTGCCTGCTGCGTTCTCATTGGACGAGCGGGCGCACGTCACCTCTTGGCGGGATCTGCGGCGAGGCTTCTTCCGCGGTGCCATCTCCGCGAGCACTACACGGTCACACAAGGCACAAGCAGTCACCTGCATCACCTGCGGGAAGGGCTTCTCTGCGCAGAGGCAGCTGCCGACTCACCAGGAACTGCACCGAGCGTGAGAACAGGTCTGAGCCGGGTCCGAGCCGGGTCCGAGCCGGGTCCGAGCCGGGTCTGAGCCAGGACATGCACCGAGGTGAGAACCAGGTCTGAGCCAGGACTAAATCCGGTCTCTCCCTCAGGCGTGGCGCGGTACGTGTGTCCGGTCTGTGAACAGGGGACTTTTCTGAAACAGGATCACGTGCGTCACATGATCTCACATCTGTCGCCGGGGGAAACCATCTGCCAGGTACTAAATCAGGTCTAAACCAGGTCTAAATCAGGTCTAAACCAGGTCTAAACCAGGACTAAACCAGTTCTAAACCAGGACTAAACCAGGTCCAAACCAGGTCTAAACCGGGTTCTAAACTAAACCAGGTCTAAACCAGGTCTAAACCAGGACTAAATAGGTCTAAACCAGGTCTAAACCGGGTCTAAACCAGGTCTAAACCAGGACTCTAAACCAGGTCTAAACCAGGTCTAAACCAGGACTAAACCGGGTGTAAATCAGGTCCAAACCAGGTCTAAACCAGGTCAAAACCAGGTCTAAACCAAGTCTAAACCAGGTCTAAACCAGCTGTAAACAAGGTCAAAACCAGTTGTAAACCAGGTCTAAACCAGTTGTAAACTAGGTCTTAAACGGGTGTAAACCGGGTGTAAACCAGGTCCAAACCAGGTGTAAACCAGGTCAAAACCAGATCCAAACCAAGTCTAAACCAGGTCTAAACCAGCTGTAAACATGGTCTAAACCAGTTGTAAACCAGGCGTAAACCAGTTGTAAACTAAAACTAAACGAGTTGTAAACCAGGACTAAACCAGTTCTAAACCAGGACTAAACCAGGTCCAAACCAGCTCTAAACCAGTTCTAAACCAGGACTAAACCAGGTCTGAACCAGGCCCAAACCAGGTCCAAACCAAGTCTAAACCAAGTCTAAACCAGGTCTAAACCAGGTCTAAACCAGGCGTAAACCAGGCGTAAACCAGGCGTAAACCAGGTCTAAACCAGGTCTAAACCAGGTCTAAACCAGGTCTAAACCAGGTGTTAACCAGGTGTTAACCAGGTGTAAACCGGGTGTAAAAGGACAAGGTCCAAACCAGGTCTAACCAGGTAAACCAGGTCAAAACCAGGTCTAAACCAAGTCTAAACCAGGTCTAAACCAGCTGTAAACAAGGTCAAAACCAGTTGTAAACCAGGCGTAAACCAGTTGTAAACTAAAACTAAACGAGTTGTAAACGAGTTGCAGGTCTAAACCAGGTGTTAACCAGGGTAACCAGGTTGTAAACCAGGGTGTAAACCGGGTGAAACAGGTTCCAAACCAGGTTAAACCCAGGTTAAACCAGGACCAAACCAGGGACCCGTCTGTGTTTGCAGGGTGTTTCCAGATGTTTCCGGGGGCGAGCAGCTGGAGCAGCACAGGAGGTTCCCCTGTACGTTTGCTCCGTCTGTGGAGAGAGCCTGAGCAAGACGACGACGCGAGTCTGACCATCAAGCAGGACATCTGCCAACCACCAGAAACCAGAGAACATGGAGAACCCAGAAGAGGAGCAGAGCTATTGTTTATGAGAGACAGTCTGAACACAGCATCGATGTACTGTGCACTTAAATCTAACCAAAATAACAGACTTAACAGACTAAACCAGGACTAAACAGGACCCTAAACCAGGCTAACAGGACTAAACCAGGACTAACAGGACCCTAACCCTAAAAGCACTAACCTTTGTTCCTTATTGCCGTGACAATCATTGTAAAGTTTTATTAAACATCTCTATTGTAACGTGTCATTTTTGTATGTCATGTAATTTGCTTTGATTCCTCTAACCAGGTCTTAAAACCAGGTCTAAAACCAGGTCTAAACCAGGTCAAACCAGGTCTAAACCAGGTCAAACAGGTCCAAACAAGTCCAAACCAGGTCTAAACCCGGTCTAAACCAGGTCAAACCAGGTCCCTAAACCAGGTCAAACCAGGGTCTACAACCCAGGTCAAACCAGGATCAACCAGGTCTAAACCGTGGGGTCAAACCTGGTCAAACGCGGTCTAAACCTAAACGGGTCAAACCCAGGTCTAAACCAGTCTAAAAACCCGGTTAAACCTGGTCAACGGTTCTAACCAGGTTACAACCCGGTCTAACCTGGTCAAACCAGGTCTAAAACCAGGTCAACCAGTTAACCGGTCTAAATCTGGTAACCAGTCAACCCGGTTAAACCCTAAACCGGGGTCAACCAGGTCTAAAAGGTCTAACCGGGTCAAACCGGTCTAAACAGGGTCTAAAAGGTCTAAACCGGTTAAACCGGGTCAAAACAGGTCTAAAACAAGGTCTAACCAGGTCTAAACCGGTCTTACCGGTCTAAACCAGGTCAGACCTGGTCTAAACCAGGTCAACCGTCTAAACCCGGTCTAACAGGTCAAACCGGGTCTCAACCATTCTAAACTAGACTAAACCGGTCTAAACTAGGACTAAAACCAGGTATCTAAACCAGCGTTCTATAAACCAGGACTAAACCAGGAAACCTCCCATGTCTAAACCAGGACTAAACCAGGTCTAAAACTAGGATAACACTCAGTCTAAATAGGACTAAACAGTCAAAACCAGGTCTAAAACCGGTCTAACCCAGATAAACCGGGTCAAACCAGTACTAAACCAGGTCTAAACCAGGGTCTAAACCCGGTCTAAACCGGGTCTAACCAAACCAGGTTCAACCAGGTCTAAACCAGGTCAAAACAGGGTCAAAAACCCGGTCTAAACCGGTTCACACGGTCAGACCAGGTCTAACCGGTCTAAACCAGTTCAGCAGGTCTAAACCAGGTCAACCAGGTCAACCAGTCTAAACCAGTCAACAGGTCAAACAGGTCTAGAACCAGGTAAACCAGGTCAACCAGGTCTAACAAGGTCTAAACTGGTCTAACCGGGTCAAAACCAGGTCAACCGGTCTAAACCGGTCTAAACGCGGTCAAACCAGGTCTTAACCAGGTCTAATCAGGTCTAAACCGGGTCAACCGGTCTAAACAGGTCTAAAACCGGTCTAAATCTGGTCAAACCAGGTCAAACCAGGTCAAACCCGGTCTAAACAGTCAAAGTCAGGTCAAACCGGTCTAAATCGATCAAACACGTCGCTGCGGTCAAACCAGGTCTAAACAGGTTAAACAAGGTCTAAACCCCAAGGCGTCTAAACCCCCGGTCTAAACCAGGTCAGACTGATCTAAACCAGGTTTCAAACCAGGTCAAAACCAGGTCTAAAACGGTCTAACCGGCCAAACATGGTCGAAACCGGTTCTAAATCAGTCTAAACCCGGTCTAAAACCAGGGGTCAACCAGGTCCTAAACCAGGTAAACAGGTTTTTCAACAGTCTAACCCGGTCTAACCAGGTCAGAATAGGTCTAACCCGGTCTAACCAGTTCAGACCAGGCTTAACCAGGTCAACCATGTCAAACCAGGTCAAACCAGGTCAACCGGTCGGTAACCAGTCAGACCTGGTTAAACCCGGTCAAACCAGGTCTAAACCGGTCTAAACCAGGTCAAACCAGGTCTCAACCATGTCTAATACCAGCGACTATAACGCAGGTCTAAACTAGGACTAAACCAGGTCTAAACCAGGACTTAAACCAGGACTAACCAGGTCTAACCCAGGTCTAAACCAGGTCTAAACCAGGACTAAACCAGCGGTTCTAACCGGTCTAACCAGGTCTAAACGGCGACTAAAAACCAGAACTAAACCAAGTCTAAACCGGTCCTAAACCAGGTCTAAACCGCGGTCAAACGGGTTCTAAACCAAGGTCTAAATCAGTCTAAACAAGGTAAAACCCGGTCTAAACAGGGTCAAACCAGGTCTAACCAGGTCTAACCGGTCAAACCCGGTCTAAACAAGTCAGACAGGTTAAACCAGGTCAAACCAGGTCAAACCAGGTTAAACCGGTCTAAACCAGGTCAGACCAGGTCTAAACCCGTCTAACCAGTTCAGACCAGGTCTAAACCAGGTCAGAGCGGTCAACCAGGTCTAAACCAGGTCAACCAGGTACAACCCGGTTAAACCGGTCAGACTGGTCTAAACCTGGTCAAACAGGTCTAAAGCGGTCTAACCAGTTCAAACCAGGTCTCAACCATGTCTAAAAACCCTAAACCAGGTCTAAATAGGTAAACCAGGTTAAATCAGGTCTAAACAGGACAAAACCAGTTTAAAACCAGTCCTAACCAGGTTCTAACAGACTAAACTCGACTAAACAGTCTAACCAGGTCTAACCAGGTTCAACCAGACTAAACCAGGACTAAACATTACTAAACATGGAAAAACTAAACTAGTACTATCCAGTCTAAACCAGGTCTAAACCGGGTCAAACAGGTCTAAACCAGGTCTAAACCCGGTTAATCAGGTCTAACCAGGTATATACCAGGTCTAAACCAGGACTAAACTATACAAGGTCTAAACCAGGACTAAACAGGTCTAACAGACTAATATAACAGCGTTAAACCAGTCTAACAGGTCAAATAGACTTAACAGTCTATAACGCCGGTCTAATCAGGACTAAACTGGACTAAACTAGGATATACCAGGTCTAACAAGGTCAAAACCAGGTCAGAACTCGACTAAACCAGGTTAAACCAGACTCACTAGGACTAAACTAGGATTAACAGGGACTAAACATCGACTAAACTAGGACCTAAACTAGGACTATAACAGGTCTAAACCAGGACTAAACTCGGACTAACCAGGACTTAAGACATAAACTCGGACTAAACACGACTAACCATGTCTAAACCAGGTCTAAACAGGACTAACCAGGAACTAAAACATGGACTAAACATGGACTAAATAGTACTATACCAGGTTACGACAGGTCTAAACCGGGGTCAAACCAGGTCTAAACCAGGTCTAAACCGGTAACCCGGTCAAATCAGGTCTATACCAGGTCTAACAGTCTATACCATTAAACCAGGACTACACTATAACAGGTCTAACCAGGCATTAACCGGATAAACTATAACGGTCTAAACCAGGACTAAACCAGGTCAGGACTAAACCAGGACTAACCAGGTCTAAACCACAGGACTAAAACTCGGACAAAACCAGGTCTAAACCAGGTCTAACCAGGACTAAACCAACTAAACCAGGTCTAAACCAGTTCTAACCAGGTAAACCAGTCCAGGTCTAAAACCAGGTCTAAAACCCGGTCTAAACCAAAACAGGTCTTAACAGGACGTCTAAACCACTAAACTAGGTCTAAACCAGGCTAAACAGGACAAACCAGGTCTAAACCAGGTCTAAACCAGGACTAAACCAGGACTAAACCAGAGGTCTAAACCAGGTCTAAACCAGGTCTAAACCAGGTCTAAACCAGGTCTAAACCAGGTCTAAACCCTAAACCAGGTTAAAACCAGGTCTAAACCAGGACTAAACCAGGTCTAAAAACCAGGTCTAAACAGGACTAAACCAGGACTAAACCAGGACTAAACCAGAGTCTAAACCAGGTCTAAACCAGGTCTAAACCAGTCTAAACCAGGTCTAAACCAGGTCTAAACCAGGTCTAAAACCAGGGTAAAACCAGGACTAAACCAGGACTAAACCAGGTCTAAACCAGGACTAAACCAGGACTAAACCAGGACTAAACCAGGACTAAACCAGGTCTAAAACAGTCTAAACCAGGTCTAAACCAGGACTAAACCAGGACTAAACCAGGACTAAACCAGGTCTAAACCAGGACTAAACCAGGACAAACCAGGTCTAAACCAGGACTAAACCAGGTCTAAACCAGGACTAAACTAAACAGGTCTAAAACCAGGTCTAAACCAGGACTAAACCAGGACTAAACCAGGTCTAAACCAGGTCTAAACCAGGACTAAACCAGGACTAAACCAGGTCTAAACCAGGTCTAAACCAGGTCTAAACCAGGACTAAACCAGGTCTAAACCAGGACTAAACCAGGACTAAACCAGGCAAAACCAGGTCTAAACCAGGTCTAAACCAGGACTAAACCAGGACCCGTCTGTGTTTGCAGGTTGTTCCAATGTTTCGGGCGGAGAGCTGAGCAGCACATGGAGTTCACCTGTACGTTTGCTCCGTCTGTGGAGAGAAGTTCAGACTGAGGAAGACATGAGCGCACTGTAGCACTGTCCACAACAAGCGAGTCTGACCATCAAGCAGGACATCTGCCCAACCACAGGAGAACCCAGGAGAACATGGGAGAACCCAGAAGAGGAGCAGAGCTATTGTTTATGAGAGACAGTCTGAACACAGCATCGATGTAACTGTGCACTTAAATCTAAACAAAAATAACAGACTAAACAGGACTAAACCAGGACAAACCAGGACTAAACCAGGCTAAACCAGGACTAAACAGGACCCTAACCCCTAAAGCACTAACCTTTGTTCCCTTATTGCCGTGACAATCATTTGTAAAGTTTTTATTAAACATCTCTATTGTAACGTGTCATTTATTTTGTATGTCATGTAATTTGCTTTGATTCTCTAAACCAGGTCTAAACCAGGTCCAGGTCTAAAAGGTCAAACCAGGTCTAAACCAGGTCAAACCAGGT